>CAUYQG010072773.1:0-11345 GCA_963574415.1 Tarsius wallacei | reverse complement strand
CATTTTTACAGGGGTTAGGTTGTATCTCAATGTGGTTTTGATTTGCATTTCTCTGATGATGAGTGAGGCTGAGCACTTTTTCATGTGTCTGTTGGCTGCCCGTATATCTTCTTTTGAGAAGTGTCTATTCATGTCTTTTGCCACTTTTTAAAGGGGCTGTTTGTTTTTTTCCCTTCGATGCATTTGAGTTCCTTGTAGATCCTAGATGTTAGGCCTTTGTCAGATACACAGTTGGCAAATATTTTTTCCCATTGTGTGGGCTGTCTCCCTGCTCTCTTGATGGTTTCTTTTGCTTTGCAGAAGCTCGTTAATTTGATGAGGTCCCACTTGTCTATCTTAATTCTTAAGGTATTGTCCTTTAGGGTTCTGGATAGGAATTGGTTGCCAGTTCCAATTTCCATAAGGGTGTCTCCTGCATTTTCAAAGATTCTTGTAGTTTGAGGTTTTAAGTTTAGATCTTTGATCCATTTAGAGTTAATTTTTGTGAATGGTGATAAGTAGGGGTCCTGTTTCAGTCTTCTGCATGTTGTCAGCCAGTTTTCCCAGCACCATTTACTGAATAGGTTCTCCTCTCCCCAGTAGTTGTTGGTGGAGGCTTTGTCAAAGATGAGTTGGTTGAGGAATTGAGGCTTTGCTTCCAGAAACTCTATCTTGTTCCATTGATCTATGTGCCTGTTTTTATACCAATACCAGGCTGTTTTGACTACTGTAGCTTTATAGTAGAGTTTGAAGTCTGGAATTATAATACCTCCTGCTTTGTTTGTCTTGCTAAGGATTGTTTTGGCTCTTCGTAGTCATTTATGTTTCCATATGAATTTCTGTATTGTCGTTTCCAGGTCTGAGAAGAATGTTGTTGGTAACTTAATGGGTATTGTGTTGAATCTGTAGATTGCCTTTGGTAGGATGGACATCTTAACAATGTTGATTCTTTCTATCCATGAGCATGGCATATTTTTCCGTTTGTTTCTTCTTGGATTTCTTTGAGCAGTGTTTTGTAATTCTCATTGTAAAGGTCTTTCACTTCTCTGGTTAAGAAGATGCCAAGGTCTTTCTTTTTCTTTTTCTTTTTTTTTTTTTTTTTTGTAGCCATTGTGAATGGAATTGTGCTTTTTATATGGGTCTCTACCTGCTTGTTGTTGTTATATAGGAATGCAACTGACTTTTGCATGTTTATTTTGTAGCTTGAGACTTTGGCAAAGTCCTTTATCAGTGTCAGCAGGTTTTTGACAGAATTTTTGGGATTTTCAATGTATAGGATCATATCATCAGCAAAGAGGGATAACTTGACTTCCTCTTTTCCTATTTGGATACCCCTGATTTCCTTCTCTTGTCTAATTGCCTAGGCTAGGACTTCCAGCACAATATTGAACAAGAGGGGTGAGAGTGGGAAGCCTTGTCTTGTTCCAGTTTTCAGGGTAAATGTTTCTACTTTCTGCCCATTTAGCAATATGTTAGCTGTGGGTTTGTCATAGATGGCACTTACTACTTTGAGGTATGTTCCTTCTATGCCTAGGTGTTTGAGGGTTTTTATCAAGAAGGGATGCTGAATTTTATCAAAAACTTTTTCTGCATCAATGAGAAAAGCACATTCTTCTTGTTTTTACATCTGTTGATGTATTTAATTACGTTTATGGTCTTGCGAATGTTGAAGCAGCCCTGCATCCTAGGGATGAGGACTACTTGGTCATGGTGGATGATTTTTGAGATGTACTTTTGAATCTGATTTTCTAGAATTTTGTTGAGGAATTTTGCATCTATGTTCATAAGGGATATTGGCCTCTAGTTCTCTTTCTTCGTTGCATCTTTACCTGGTTTGGGTATCAGTGCAATGTTAGCTTCATAAAATTATTTGGGGAGAATTCCAACTTTCTCAATTGCCTGGAATACTTTCAACAAGATTAGTATCAGCTCTTCCTTGTATGTTTTGTAGAATTCTGCTGGAAAGCCCTCTGATCCAGGACTTTTTTTTTTGTAGGTAGTTTTCGTATGACAGAGTCCATTTCCTGGGTTGTTATTGGTCTATTCAGTGTCTCAATGTCTTCTTGTCTCAATGTCTTCTTGGGTAGGTTGTGTGATGTCAGAAAGTTTTCTATTTTATCTAGGTTATCAAGTTTATTTCCATATAGGTATACATAGTAATCTCTGATAATCTTTTGTATTTCTTCGGGGTCAGTTGCGATTTGATCTTTTGTATTTCTGATTGTGTTTATTTGGGATTTTTCTCTCTTTTTCTTGGTCAGTCTGGCTTAGGGTCTATCAATCTTGTTAATTCTTTCAAAGAAAAAGCTTTTTGTTTTGTTGATATTTTCTATGATATTTTTGTCTTCTATGTCCCATATTCGGGCTCTTATTTTTGTGATTTGGATTCTTCTGCTAAAGTTGGGGTTTTGGTGGTCTTCTCTTTCCAGCTCCCTTAGGTGGTTTGTTAGGCTTTCCACTTGTGATCTTTCCATTTTTTTGATGTGTGCTCGTAGGATATAAATTCTCCTCTTAAAACTGATTTCATGGCATCCCAGAGGTTTTGGTAAGATATTTTTTCATTTTCATTTGTTTCCAGAAATCTTTCAATTTCTTCTTTGATTTCAGTGTTGACCCAGTTATTGTTCAGCATCATGCTGTTTAGTGTCCATGTCTTTGTGGGGTTTGGGGAAATTTTGTTGGTGTTGATATTTATTTTTATGCCACTGTGGTCTGAAAAGGTGCATAGCAAGATTTCAGTCTTATGAAATTTGTTTATGTTTGATTTATGGCCAGTGATGTGGTCAATCTTGGAGTACATTCCATGTGGAGTGAGTAGAATGTATATTCTATGGTCTTTGGGTGGAGTGTTCTGTAAGTATCAATTAAGTCCATTTGTTCAAGAGTCCCAATGAGGTTCTGGGTGTCCTTGCTGATTTTTTGTCTTAATGATCTGTCTAGGGTTGTGAGTGGGGTATTAAAGTCCCCCGCTATGATAGTGTTAGAGTCAGTGTCTTTTTTAAGTTTGCCTAGAAACTGCTTTACGAACATTGGTGCACCTATATTAGGTGCATATATGTTTAGGATGGATATTTCTTGTTGATGGATTGAAACTTTTATCATTATATAGTGACCTTCTTCATCTTTTTTTGATTTTTGATAGCTTAAAGGATATTTTGTCTGAGAGTAAGATCACAACTCCAGCTTTCTTTTGTGCTCCATTTGTTTCCCATCCTCTTACTTTGAGTCTCTTGGAGACCATATATTGTTGCCTCATGATATTTTATCCATTTTGCCATTCTGTTTTTTCAGTGGAACATTTAGTCCATTCACATTCAGGTTAATTATTGAAATGTGAGGGTTTATTTTTGTCATGATGTTCTTAGAGAGTTGTTGTTGTACTTGTTTGTTTGTCTTTCTTTTGTTTTTTGGGGGTTGGTTCATGTGTGTTTTCAATCTTTTTCCTGCACTCTTGTGAAAAACACTGTTGTTCTTTTTCCCTTTTCTTCTGTGTTTAATACTTTCTTAAGAGTTTCTTGTAGGGTTGGTATGGAGCATAAGTTCTTAAGGATTGGATGTCTGGGAGAGATTTTAATTCTCCCTCACTGATGAAGTTTAGCTTGGCTGGGTAGGTTATTTTTGGTTGAAATTGTTTATCTTTGAGAACTTTGAATATTGGACTCCAAGCTCTCCCAGCCTAAAGGGTTTCTGTAGATAAATCTGCTGCTATTTTGATTGGTCTTCCCTGATAGGTAGTCTGACCTTTTTCTCTTGCTGCTTTTGGGATTTTTTTCTTTTATACCTACTTTGTTCAGGCAGATTATTATGTGCCTAGGAGTTGGTCTTCTCATTTGTTGTCTTGCTGGTGTTCTCTGAATTTCTTGTGCTTTAATTTTTTTATCATTAATGAGGTGAGGGAAATTTTCTTAAATAATTTTGTGAATGTTTGTTCCAGGGTGGTCTCTGTTTTTCTTTCTGCCTCAGGAAGGCCAATTACTCTTAGGTTCATTCTCTTGAAGTAATCGCTCATCTCTTGAAGGTTTTGTTCTGTCTTTTTAAGCTTCTATTCTATGTTTTTGACAGTTAGGTTTAGTTCTATATTTTGGTCTTCAAGTTCTGAGATTCAGTGTTCTGCTTGGCTAAGTCTGCTTTCCATGCTTATTAGTTTGTTATTTATTTCAATCACAGTATTCTTTACTGCTGTTATCTTAGTTATCAACTCCTTCCTATTTTCCTCTTGTCTCTCCTCAATTCTTTTTATTCTCTCTATCTCTATTAATGTCTTGATGTCTGGGTTTATAGTATCTGACCAGTCATTCTGGGGGCTCTTAATTGTTTGCATTCCGAAGTCTCTTTTCTCAATATCTGATCCTCCCAGGGGTCTGTGTGAGACCTATATTCTTCTTTTGACTTTTCTTCATTTGTGTATATTTGCCTCCTCACTTTTTCCTTCTTTTTTCCCCTCCCTCTGTTTTCTTTAAATCTGTTGTTCAGGAGCAGCAGGATTGCTTTTTACTTCTGTTTACTCAATCTCCTATTCTTCCTTATGTGAATTTTCTGGCTTTGTTTGATTCTGAGGCTCGACTGTAGGTTGAGGGTTATACCTTTTGCAGCTTTGAGATTTATTTGAGGGGGGAGCTGTGATTCAAAATTTATCTGCAGATCCCAGTATCCACTGACAAGTGTAAGGATATGCTGGATCCAGCATCCTACTGCCTTGTAATCTGTTCATGAAGTGGGAGTATTGGTTTGCTCCCTGGAAGTAAAATGATGTAAGAAAAGGGAAAGAAATGGAACAGGGAGAGGGGGAAGTGGAAGGTGGAGACAGGAGAGTAAAAGGGAGAACAGACTGAGGTACCCACTAATAAATGAAAATAGGCCTGACGACAGATAAGAGTAAGAGAAAACAAAAATAAAAACAAGCAATCAAACAAACAAAAAACAGCGAAAACTACAAACAAACTAGGACATATAATACTGACACACAAGTTGACCAACCTCCTTAAGATGTACTGTTCCCTTACATAACCATGAGGTCTTAGCTCCCAAGTTGGAGGTTAGGCAGAGCAGGGTAGGTGAATCACTGCAGGTCTCTGTCTGGTCACAGGGCTCCAGATGATCCCAGGTTCTACTGCTGCCAGATCCAGCTAGGGGGGTTGGTGGAGTGAGAATCAGCCGGGTGCTGTAAGTTCATGTGTCACATGTGGCTCTGGCATCTTTTTCTTTATTTGTTCTTAGGTCCCAGGCTGGAGGATGTACAGAGCTGGGTGGAGTTCATGGGGCAATGCAGGTATCTGCCTGGTCTCTAGCTCCAGCTATTCTCTGGTCCTGCTGTGGTCAGAGAGGTGGAGTGCGAGACTGCTGGGTGTTGCTGGTCAGAGTAGTGGTCAGTGTGGCTAGGGCACGGGCGGTGTAGCCAACAAGGGAGTTGGGAGCTCCACCGGGAAGGAGACTTGGGCCTCCCTGGGCATGGAGGCTTGGGGCCTGGTGAGGCACTTCAGTCAGGGGGGCAGTCGGTAGCTCTGAGGGGCAGGCACGTAGGGACTCCGTGGGGCAGCGGCAGCCCCAGATGGGGTTGGGTGCTTCAGCCAGGGTGGGGACCTGGAGCTCTGAGGCGCCCAGGCACAGGTACCAGGGGCCTCCACTGGGGTGGTGGCTCAAGGTGGGGCTGGGTGCTTCAGCCCAGGCAGGGGCCCCAGAACTCCGAGGCATGGGCACTGGGGGCCTGCACAGGCAGCGGTGGCCTTGGTCCCGGTGGGGTGCCCCAGGCAGGGATGGAGCCCGCAGCTCCGAGGGGCAGGTGCCACAGCCTCCCTGGGCAATGGCAGCTTTAGATGGGATTGGGTGCCTCAGCCAGGGCGGGGGCCCAGAGCTCTGAGGGGTGGGTGTCTAGGGCCTTCCTGGGCGACAGTGGCTTGAGATGGGGCTTGGCGCCTCAGCCAGGTCAGAGACTGGGAGCTCCAAGGGGTGAGCACCAGCGGCAGCTTTGGGCCACTGGTGGAGCACTTCAGCCAGTGATGGAGCCGGTAGCTCTGAGGGATGAGCGTGGAGGGTCTCCACGGGCTGCGGCAGCCTGAGACAGGGATGGGCGCCCCAGTCAAGGAGGGAGCTGGTAGCGGCTGGGTGCTGGGCAGAGCAGTGTAGTCAGCAAGGGAACCCAGATCTCCACAAGGCAATATCCTAGGGCCTCTGCAGGTGGCGGTGGCTTAGGGCTGGGTGAGTCAGTATAGCTGGAAGCTTCACACAGCGGGAGCCTGCAGTCACCTGGGATGGAGCCACGGTAGTGGCAGGGCCTCAGTAGCCGGGCGTGTATGGGACCGAGGGTCTCCAGGCCTCGGACTGGTGCACCTGGCTGTGGGCGGGGGGAAGCAAGATTCTTTATGGGAACTCACTTTCGGAGAATCTCACAGTCCCACCTGTGCCGTGGCCATCTTACCGGAACTCTAGCTCTAATAATTTCTTAGGTGAATCCCACAAACTGTGAAAAGTTATATTTGCCTTATCATTCAGTTTGAAAATTTTTCTACCTTCCCCAGTAACTTCTTCTGACTCATAACTTATTTTAAAGTGTTTTATAATTTTTAATTATTTGATAATTTTACCAGTATCTTATTACTATTAAATTTTAATTTAATTGCATCATGGTTAAAGAATACCATCTGTAAGATTTAAATATCTTCAAGTATGCTGAGACTTATTGTTTTTTTAAAAATGTATACTCTATAATTGCTGGTTTTGTATTTGTAAATCAGGCCCCTGGGTTGACTGTATTGCTTAGATACCCTGTATCCTTTTGAAAACTAATTTTTCTGACAACTTATCTAACAATTACTAAGAATAGAATATTAAAATCTTCAACTATGATTATGAATGTATTTATTTATTCATTCTATTAGTTGTCTAGTTTTTAAATACATTTTGAAACTCTGTTTTCAGTTATATGCAAGTTTAGAATTATTGTGTCTTTCCATCAAATCGACCTCTTTGCCATCATGAAATGGTAATCTTTTTGTGTAATATTTCTTTCCTACACAATTAAGCATGGCATATTCTTTTCTAAACTTTCTTTCAAACCACCTCTATCTTTATGTTTGGGTCTTGCTATTTTATCCAGTCTGACAATATCTAACTTTAATTGGAGTGTTCAGCTTTTTTTTTGGTTTTTTTTGAGTTGGAGTCTCACTCTGTCGCCCAGACTGGAGTACAGTGTCACAATCCTGGCCACCACAGCCTTGACCTACTGGGCTCCAGCAATCCTTCCACCTCAGCCTTCCAAGTAGCCAGAACTACAGGCATATGAGACCACACCTGGCTAATTTTTGATTTATTGTAGAGATGAGGTCTCGCCAAGTTGCCCGGATGGGTCTCAAACCCACAGGCTCAGGCAATCCACTTGCCTCGGCCTCCCAAAGTGCTGGGATTACAGGCTTAGCCACCAAGCCTGGCCAACTTTTTTACACCTAATGCAATATTGATATGGTTGAATTTTATGTCTAAGAACTTGCTATAGTTTTTATATTCATCTCATACTTTTTACATTATTCTCTTCCTCTTTTACTGTTGTCTTTGGGCTAATTAAAAATACTTTGTATTCCATATTCTGTCAAGTATTGGCTTTTAAGTTGTATTTTTTTATTACTTTTTAGTAGTTGTACCCTTAGCTTATAACAGTTTACATAAAATTAATATTGTACCAGTTCGAATTTTACCCTTTTCAATTCAGCTTCATACTTGACAAATATAAGAACTTTACAGTAATATAACTCTATTTTCAGCCACTTCCAGTCTTAGTGCTATTGTTCTTATATCTTTTACTTGTACTTAAAGTGTAATTCCCAACTTTCAGTGATGTGATTATTGCTTTAAACAGTCATCGTTTTTTAAGATACATCTTTTTGCTTCCTCATAAATCTGGAATTTTTTGTTATATACCAGTGATATGATTTGGATGTTTGTCCTCTTCAAACTTTATGCAGAAATTTGATCCCCAATGTTGGATATGGGGCCTAAAGGGATATGTTTGGGTCATGGGGATGGATCCCTCATGAACAGATTGATGCTCTCTCCCTTGTGGGTGAGTGTTCTCACTCTATTAGGTCCTATGAGAATTGGTTGTATTTTTAAAAAGTCAACCTAACACCTCTTTTTTTTTTTCTCATTCTTCCTCTTCTACTGTATCTTTGCACAGATTGACATCAGCCCCTCTTCACCTTCTGCCACAAGTGGAAACAGCCTCAGGCCCTCCCCAGGTTTAGCTGCCCAATCTTGAACTTCGCAGCCAACAAAATTTTGAGTCAAATAAACATTTTTTTCTGTATAAATTATTCAGCCTCTAGTATTCCTTTATAGCAACACAAAATGGACTAAAGACAAGTGGACACTGTGGATAATATATTGTAAGGAGGCTGGATTATGTTATCTTCCTTTAAAGAGTATTGAATTGCTGTTATTTATTGTTTTGCTTCGTTTTGAGGCAGGGATTAATATTTTGGCAACTCTTTATCCTCTGGAGGCTTGGTTTTAGGCTTCATTAAAGTTGTCCTTATTCTAGGGTGTTGTTCTTACTGCAAAGTTGTGTCCTTTATGGTATCTTAGATAAAAGTCTGGATATTTACTGGATTTCACCATTCTGGCTAGGCTACAGCACCTATTTCTGCCAGTGTTGTAATCTATAGCATCTTTATTCCACTTTTCACCCCATGGCAGATGTTCACTGCTAGGACTCAAGGGGTCTCACCCTGTACATGTGTAGCCCAGGACTCAACTAAGATCCTATAGGAAAGCTCACAGCATTTCTGGGACTCCAGAATCCCTCTTGTATCCTGCCTGGAAAGTCTCACATGCTTCAGAAGTCCCTCACTCCAATCTCTGCCTTCTTAATTCACAAATACCATGAGGGTCATGAGAGAGGATCATGGATCCCTCATGAGTAGATGAGGAATTTCACCCTTGAGAGTCACTGTATTAGGTCCCAGAAGAGCTGGTTGTTAAAACAAACAAACAAACAACAGCAAAAAACCTGGCACCTCCTTTTTTTCTCTTGCTTACTCTCTTGCCTTATGTCTGCACACACCAACTCCCCTAATGCTTTTCCCTGGACTCCACCTTTATGCTACAATCAGGAACCCATCCCCAGTTAGAAAGTCAAAGTGAACATGAAGCACATCTTAGATGTCTGAGTCCTTGCCTTCAGAGATCTCAGGTCTTCCTATTGTCGATGCTTGAAAACTACTGCTTTATATATTTTGTCTAGTGTTAAAGTTTATGGCAGGAGGTCAACTCCAAAACCAGTTATATTGTGGTTGGAAACTCCACACATTTTTTTTTCTTTTTTTTTTTTTGAGTTGGAGTCTCACTCTGTCGCCCAGACTGAAGTGCAGTGGCACACTCCTGGCCACCGCAGCCTCGACCTGCTGGGCTCTGGCGATCCTTCCGCCTCAGCCTTACAAGTAGCTGGAACTACAGGTGCACGCTACCACGCCTGGTTAATTTTTGATTTATTGTAGAGATGAGGTCTCGCCAAGTTGCCCGGGTGGGTCTCGAACCCATGGGCTCAGGCAATCCACTCACCTCCGCCTCCCAAAGTGCTAGGATTACAGACTGAGTCACCAAGCCTCGCCTTTTTTTCCTTTTTTGATGAGACTCATGCAATATAAATAATTTGGGAATTTATCTATTTTTAGGGCACAAACTTGTAGCAATATTGGAAACAGTGAGTACAATTGCACATGAAGTCACATGTTTTATGTATCACACTAATTATTATAATTTTAAAAACCTGGAGGAGAGACTGAATTGTCTTTTAATTCTCCCAACAGCAAGTAATATTGCAAACTCATTGTCAAATGAATGATCAAAAAGTATAAAGTGAAAATATATACAAAAATATTTCTTGTAGAGTTGTTTTGGGCAGTTAATAAAAATGTTTTTTTTCCCCTTAAAATGTATGCATTTTGTGCTGTTTGTTAGTTTTAAAAAGCTGTATCCTTTTTGTTAATGAGGGCCCATAAGATTATATAAGTTTCAGGTCCCATAAAATCTTAATTTCAGAAGTCTGAAATAAAATATCCTTTATGATTTTTAAACAAATTGCTAAAGACCATGACAGCAATAGAATTTGAAACTGTTTAACTGGCTCAAAGCAGCAAGCAATGATTTTGCTACGAGTGGGTAGGAGGAATGTAGGTAGTAAGAAAAGAACAAACTAACCTGATCTTTACTATTGTGTCTCCTTCTATTTGGAGAAGGTAAGTGCTAGGAAAAAAAAAAAAATCTTTGAAAGTTCAACCCAATCAATGGATATATCATGTGACAACAATCAGAAGACTACAAGGAAAAGCAAATATTCAAAGTTCAAATTACAAGGGAAGTACAACACACATACAGATGCGCACACATATATACGAATATATGGTCACCTACCTTGTCTTAAACTAATGAAATAAATAAGTAAATTTGGAGAATTAAAACAAACATGCAAATTCCCAGCAGGAAAGATGATTTCCTTCCATCTTCCTCAAATCCCACAAACTGCTGGTTTGCAGAAATGTGTGTGTGTTGGGGGCGGGGAAGTGGTAAGCAACAATGCTTCCATTATAAGTTAGGCTCAATTAAGACAACAGCTGTGTTCCAGAATAAACAAGGGAAGAGGCTATTTTGCATTAGAATTCATTAGGGGAACAGCACTGGGGAAGCACAGATGGTTCTAATCAGGGACATTGGAAAATTACCATTCTCTTTACTTTTCCAATGTCTGTGTGACTTTCAGGTCTCAAGAACCATATCCTTACTCCCCATAGCCAATTAGGAATAGAAGTTTGTAACACTGGCTGTGATGATTGTAGCTTTTTAGAGCTAATCTCGTAGGGCTGGGTGCCTGTTTCTTTCTTGGCAATTTATAACGTACATACTTTTTATGTATTGGAGAAAGGGGAAAAAATTGGAGCCAGTTTCTAAAAAGATTGTTGGCAACATAGGTGTCTATGAATAAAGCACTTCTAGGCATTTTAAATGGAAATGAAAATGACACTATATGATATGTTAAGGTCCAAAGCTAACGGGAAAATGAGATCCAAAAATCCCTGGTTCAACTAGTAACTCATTTTATAAATTCTGGCCTCAGTTTCCATGTTATTCAAATGCCTCTAATTAAAATTGTCCACTCCTCAGTATTTCTTATTCCCTTATCAACTTTCTTTTTTTTTTTTTTTTGAGTTGGTGTCTCACTCTGTCACCCAGGCTGGAGTGCAGTGGCCGCTCCCGGCCACCGCAGCCTCGACCTGCTGGGCTCCGGCGATCCTTCCGCCTCAGCCTTCCAAGTAGCTGGAATTACAGGCGCGCGCTACCACACCCGGCTAATTTTTTGATTTATTGTAGAGATGAGGTCT
>CAUYQG010072771.1:0-48242 GCA_963574415.1 Tarsius wallacei | reverse complement strand
TTATCACAAAAACAAAGAAGAGAGTTCCATATGTTCTCACTCATAAATGGACCTTGAACAATTATAATGCTATAAGAAAACAATTGGTAGTAGTGGGAAACTGTCGGGGGGGTGGGATTGGCAGTTGAGGGAAACTGCTAGGGGAGGGAGAGGCATACCTCATCAACAAGGGTACCTGCATGATCAATGTTTATATACCTAACCCTGCAATGTACCCCACATCTTTATAATAAAAATTTTTTTTTAAAAATCCATTCTGAACATATATGTACCCAACACAGGAGCACCAGCATTTATAAAGCAACTACTAAGCAAATTTAAAAAGATATTGACTCTAACACTATTATAGCTAGGGACTTAAATACTCCACTAATAACCCTAGATAATCATCAAGGAAAAAAAATCAACAAGGAGATCTGAAACTTCAACTTGACATTTGACCAAATGGACTTAATAGATACCTACAGAACACTCCACTCAACAGTTTTGGAATATACATTTTACTCCACCACCACTGGGACATACTCCAAGATTGACCACATCCTGGGCCATAAATCAAGCACAAACAAATTTCATAAGATTGAAATATTATCATGCACCTTCTCAGACCACAGTGGAATAAAAATAAATATCAACATCAACAAAATTCATCACAAAGATGTGAACACTAAACAGCAAGATGCTGAACAACTCCTATATCAACATGGAAATCAAAGCAGAAATTAAAAGATTTCTGGAAAAAAATTAAAATAAAGACACATCTTACCAAAACCTCTGGGATGCCATGAAAACAGTACTAAGAGGGGAATTCATTTCTTCACAAACATACATCAAGAAAATGGAAAGATCACAAGTCAACAACCTAATAAAGCACTAAAGTGAACTAGAAAGGCAAGACCACCAAAACCTTAACTTCAGAAGAAGAATCCAGATCACCAAAGTAAAAGCCAAAATACAGGACATAGAAGATTAAAATATCACAGAAAAAAATCAGTGAAATAGAAATCTGGTTCTTTGAAAGGATAAACAAGATTGATGGACCCCTAGGCAGACTGAGCAAGAAAAAGAGAGAAAACTCCCTAATAAACACATCAGAAATGCAGAAGATCAAGTCACAATGGAAATTGAAGCAATAAAAAAATTATCTGAGATTACTACGCACACCTTTATGGAAATAAACTCAAAAACTTAAATAAAATGGAAGACCTTCTGACATCACACAACCTCCCAATATTGAAACAAGAAGAAATTGAGACATTAAATAGATCAATAAAACCTAGGAAATTGACTCTGTCATTAAAAACAAAACAAACAAACAAACAAAAAAAAACTACCCACCAAAAAAGATCCTGGACCAGATGACGTTCCAGCACAGTTCTACAAAACATAAAAGGAGGAGCCAAAACCAATCCTATTGAAAGTATTCCATGCAATCAAGAAAGACAAAACTCTCCTCAAATCATTTTAGGAAGCTAACATCACACTAATACTCAAACCTGGTAATATCCAGCAAAGAAAGAGAGCTACAGGCCAATATCCCTGATGAACATGGATTCAAAATTACTCAACAAGATTCTAACAGATCAGATCCAACAACACATCTCAAAAATCATCCACCATGACCAAGTAGGCTTCATCCCCAGGATGAGATTGTGTGATGTCAATTAAATACATCAAAATATGTAAAAATAGGAATCACATGATTATATCACTAGACACAGAAAAAGGTTTTAATAAAATCTAGCATGCATTCTTGATAAAACCCTTGAACACTCAGGCATAGAGGGAACATAATTCAAAAAAGTAGGAGCCAACTACAATAAACCCACAGCCAACATATTGCAATAAGAACAAAATTGGAAGCATTTCCCCTGAAAACTAGAACAAGACAAGGTTGCCCACTTTCACCCCTCCTGTTCAACATAGTATTAGAAGTCCTAGCTAGAGCAATCAGACAAGAGAAGGAAATCAGGGGCATCCAAATAGGAAAAGAGGAAGTCAAGTTATCTCTCTTTGCTGATGATATGATTCTATACCGCGAAAATCTAGGAGAACCTGTCAAAAACCTTCTTGCACTGATAAAGGACTTTGGCAAATCTCAGGGTACAAAATCAATGTAGAAAAGACAGTCACATTCTTATGCACCAACAACAAACAGGCAGAGAACCAAATAAAATTCACAATCCCACTCAAAATAGCACAAAAAAGATTAAATAACTTGGCATCTTCCTAACCATAGAAGTGAAAGAAATGTACAATGAAAACTACAAAACACTACTCAAACAATACAAAGAAGACACAAACAAATGGAAAAATATTCCATGCTCATGGATTGGAAGAATCAACATTGCTAAAATTCCCATACTACCCAAGACAATCTACAGATTCAATGCAATACCCATTAAATTACCAGCATCATTCTTCTCAGAACTGGAAACAATACATAAATGTATACGGAAACATAAACAACCATGAATATCCAAAATAATCCTAGCAAAAAACAAAGCAGAAGGTATCACACTTCCAGACTTTAAACTTTATAATAAGGCTACAATAATCAAAACAGTCTGGTATTGGTACAAAATAGGCATACAGACCAATGGAACAGGATAGAGATTCCAGAAGCAAAACCTCTATTTCTCAACCAACTCATCTTCCACAAAGCCTCCACTAAAAACTGCTGTGTAGAGGAGAACTTATTCAGTAAATGGTGCTGGGAAAACTGGCTGACCACATGTGGAAGATTAAAACAAGACCTTTACCTACCACCTTATACAAAAATAAACTCTAAATGGATCAAAGACCTAAACATAAAACCTCAAACTATAAGAACCTTAGAAAATGCAGGCAACACCCTTATGGAAATGGGAACTGGCAAACAATTTCTGATCAAAACCCCAAATGCCTATGCCATAAGAGTTAAGATATACAAGTGGGACCTCATCAAACTGACAAGCTTCTGCAAAGCAAAAGAAGCCATCAAGAGAGTGGGGAGACAGCCCACAGAATGGGAAAAAAAAATCTACCAATTGTTTATTTGCCAAAAGCCTAACATCTAGGATCTACAAGAAACTCAAGCGTGACCAAAAGAAAAAAACATACAGCCCTATTAAAAAGTGGGCGAAAGATATGAATAGACACTCTCAAAAGAAAACATGAAAGATACATTTAAAAAGGCTCAGCTTCACTAATCATCAAAGAAATGCAAATTGAAACCACACTGAGATACCACCTAACTCCAGTCAGGATGGCCATCATCAATAACTCAAAAACCAACAGATGTTGGAGAGGATGTGAGGAAAAGGGAACACTTCTACACTGTTGGTGGAAGTGTAAACTAGTACAATATCTGTGGAAAACAGTGTGCTGATTCCTAAAAGATATAAAAATCAACCTTCCCCAAAATCCCATTACTGGGAATATACCCAGATGAACTCAAATCACTCTATGAAAAAGATGCCTGCACACACATGTTTACTGCAGCATTATTTACAGTAGCAAAAATATAGAACTAGCCATGCTGCCCATCAAAAGTGGACTGGATTTTTTAAATGTGGTACATATACACGATGGAATACTACGCAGCCATAAAGAAGGACAAAATCATGAACTTCATAGCAACGTTATGGACTTAGAGTCTATGATACTCAGTGATCTATCATAGGAACAAAGAACTGAGTGCCATATATCTCACTCATAAGTATACCCTGAACAATGACCATAATACCATAAGAAAGGGATTGGCAGTAGTGGGAAATTGCCAGGGGAGGGGGCACACTTCATCAATAAGTGTACCTGATCTCAAACCAGGTAAAGTGAGGACCAAAGTTAGGCCCATACTTTACCTTGTACAATGACCATTTGTATACCTAACCCTGAATCGTAAAGCACATCCTTAAAATAAAAAATTTTTTTAAAGAAAAAAAAACTATTTGCATCCTCTCTTATACTTTTAAATTTTCTCTAGATTACTTATAATACCTAAGGCAGTGTAGATGCTACACAAATAATTGTTATACTATATTGTTTAGGGAATAGTAACAAGAAAAAAGTCTGTACACATTTAGTACATATAGTATTTTTCCCCAAATATTTTAGAGTTACAGTTGGTTGAATCCATGGATATGTAAAGCATAGATACTGAGGGATGGCAGTATGTCATTTTGTATATAAAAACCAGTGACTAAAACATTGCCTCTAACCTGGATTTCACTCTGATTGGAAACAGAAGCGAGGTAGTTGATGTTCTATTTCAGGCAATGTTATGGAAGAGTTCATTCTCGTGGATTTTAAGTGACCGGATAGGTCTAATTAAGAACAATAGCATTGAGTTTTAGGGTATTTGTATTTGCTGAATACTCAATAATAAAAGGAAGATTATTACCATATAGTCTCATTTATATATTTTAATATCTTTTAAAATATTACATCCAATATAATTTTCTCTAAAATGTAGCTAGATCACAAAACTAATATAAATTCTAGCTGGCTTATTTATTCTGATAGGCCCATATTATGTCATTCAAATTTAAAGAATAATTATAATTAGGTTAATAGCAGGCTATGATTTTTTATAATTTATTTCACAAGGTGTGTTCATAAATGTCACACAGAGGACTGTTTAATATGCACATGTCACCTGCCATATTTTCTCCTAACAAAAATCTTGTGAGATGTGTAAGCTTTTAAAAGAAGTTCTAGGTTCCTCTTGGTCCCATTTTTCTTCCCCACATTTTAATGAAAGATGCTGACTTAACTGGTTAAACTCAATTTAACATGGCACAGATTGAGAGACTGGGACTTTCAAAGGAGTGAGAAGATTAAGCATACTCATTGAATACTCTCTCTCTCTCCACGTACGTGACTAATTGAAATGAGAATAATGGGAGCCACCTGCAACATGAGGCCATGCTAGCTTCAGGCTTAAACCACCAGATTGGAACTGTTTTCCTCTTTTTCTCGGTTTACATTTGGATGGTAAGAGCCAAGAGGTATGTTTTGGCTGTAGAAGGATGTAGCCATATAAGAAGCTCTCCAAGAGTTCAAATGTGTGATATGAGGTAAACCTCCAACTGGTAATAGCATATTTCTATGCCTTACCAGTACCAGAAATTTACAAAAATGGAAGAATTTCTTAGTTTTTTTCTTTTTTCCTGTTTCAAAATCTGTGTCAATTTAGGTACAAGTGCAATTTTGTTACATGGATATATTGCATAGTGGTGAAGTCTAGGTTTTTAGTGTATTCATTGTGCAATGTAAACTCAAATAACGCACACTGTGCCATTAAGTAATTTCTCATCACTAACCCTCCCTTCCTCCCATCTGTCTCCAAAGATGTGGGGTAAAATTCCACACCCTATGTTAATGTATACATATTATTTGACTCCCACTTATAAGTGAGACCATGCAGCATTTGACTTTCTGTTTCTGAGTTGCTTCACTTAAAATAATGGCCTTGAGTTCCATCCATCCTGCTGCAAAAGACATATTTCATTATTTTTTGTGGCTGAATAGTATTTCATAGTTATGCATATGTGTGTATACATATATATGCTGCCTTTTTTTATTTTTATTTTAAAGATGGTACAATTCAGCATTCGGTATACAAATGGTCATTGTACAAGGTAAAGATTGGTCTTCACTTTGGTCCCCACTTCACCTGATTTGAGATCAGGTACCCTTACTGATGAAGTATACCCCTTTCTCCCTCCCCTGGCAGCTTTCTACTACTGCCAATCCCTTTCTTATAGTATTATGGTAAGTGTTCAGAGTCCACTTATGAGTGAGAAAATGTGATATTCAGTCCTTTGTTTCTGTAATAGATTACTGAGTATTATAGACTATAAATCCATTCACATTACTACAAAGTTCATAATTTTGTCCTTCTTTATGGCTGTATAATAGCTCATCATGTATATGTATCACTTTTTTTAAATCCAGTCCACTTTTGATGGGCAGCATGATTGGTTCCATGTTTTTGCTATTGTGAATAATGCTGCAATAAACATGCGTGTGCAGGTATCTTTTTCATAGAGTGATTTTAGCACCTCCAGGTATATTCCCAGAAGAAGGAGTGGAAGGTCAATTTTTAGATATTTTAAGAATTATCACACTGTTTTCCACAGGTATTGTACTAGTTTACACCCCCACCAACAGTGTAGAAGTGTTCCCTTTTCCCCACATCCTCTCCAACATCTATTGTTTTTTGAGTTATTGATGATGGCCAACCTGACTGGAGTTAGGTAGTATCTCAGTGTGGTTTTAACTTGCATTTCTTTGATGATTAGTGAGGCTGAGCATTTTTTTATATGTCTGTTGACTGCTCATATGTCTTCTTTTGAGAAGTGTCTATTCATATCTTTTAACCACTTTTTAATAGGGTTAGTAATTTAATAAGTATTGCATTAAATCTGTAGATTGGCTTGAGTAGGATGGACATCTTAACAACGTTGATTCTTCCAATCCATGAGCATGGAATATTTTTCCATTTGTTTGTGTCATCTTTGATTTCTTTGAGCAGTGTTTTGCAGTTTTTGTTGCACAGGTCTTCCATTTCTCTGGTTAGGAAGACACCAAGGTATTTCATCTTTTTTTGTTGCTATTGTGCTTTTTTCTGGTTCTCTGTTTGTTGTTAGTGTATAAGAATGCGACTGTCTTTTGCATTTTGATTTTGTGCCCTGAGACCTTGCCAAAGTCCTTCATCAGTGCAAGAAGGTTTTTGACAGATTCTCTTGGATTTTCAAGGTATAGAATCATATTGTCAGCAAAGAAGGATAACTTGATTTCCTCTTTCCCTTTTTGGGTACCTCTGATTTCCTTCTCTTGTCTGATTGCTCCAGCTAGGACTTCCAACACTATGTTGAACAAGAGGGGTAAAAGTGGGCATCTTTGTCTTGTTCCAGTTTTCACATTTTCTTTATCTAATCTTCTATTGATGGACAACTTAGATTGAGTCTATATCTTTGCTGCTGTGAATGGTGCTGTGATAAACATATGGGTGCATGTATCTTTTTTATATAATAATTTCTTTTCCTATGGGTAGATAGCCTTTAGTGGGATTGCTGGATCAAATGATAATTCTATTTTTAGTCCCTTGAGAAATCTCCACATTGTTTTCCACAGAAGTTATACTAATTTACATTCCCACTAACTGTTAGTATTCCTTTTTCTTTTTTTAAATTTTATTTTATCTTGAAGATGTGGGGGTACACATCAGGATTAGGTACATAAGTAGTCTATGTGCAGGTGAAGTTTGGGCCTCCCACTGGTCCTCACTTCCCCTGGTTTAAGATCAGGTACCCTTAGTAATGTTATGTGCCCTCCCTCTCCCCTGGCAGTGTTCCACTACTGCCAGTCCCTCCCTTGTAGTATTGTGATAAATGTTCAGGACCACTTATGAGTGAGAACATGTGGTATTCAGTTCTTTGTTTCTGTGATAGATCACTTAATATGATAGACTCTAAATCCATCCAAGTTGCTGCAAAGTCCGTAATTTTGTCCTTCTTTATGGCTGCATAATACTCCACTGTGTATATGTACCACAAAATAAGACATACAGTCAACAGATGTATTGTCTTTTCTCTGCATTCATGCCAACATCTGGTGTTATTTTTGTCTTGTTAATAATAACCATTCTGTCCGGGCTCCGTGGCTCAGCCTGTAATCCCGCGCCTTGGGAGGCTGAGGTGAGTGGATTGCCTGAGCCCGGGGGTTCGAGACCCGCCTGGACAACTTGGTGAGACCTCATCTCTACAATAAATGAAAAAATTAGCCAGGTGTGGTAGCACGCACCTGTAGTTCCAGCTATTTGGAAGGCTGAGGCAGAAGGATCTTGCCAGAGCCCAGCAGGTCAAAGCTGCGGTGGCCAGGAGCGGCCACTGCACTCCAGTCTGGGCGACAGAGTGGGACTCCAACTCAAAAACAAAAATAATAATAATAATAGTAAATAAGCATTCTGACTGGTATGAGATGATATCTCATGGTTTTAATTTGCATTTCTCTGATAATTGGTGATACTGAGTATTTTTTTCATATGCTTGTGGGCCATCTATATGTCTCTTTTTAAAAGATGTATATTTATGTTCTTTGCCCACATCTCAATGAGTTTATTTCTAGGAAACTATATATTTAGAGATTTCTACCAGTATGAATATAACTCCAGACAATTTCCTATCTCCATGAAGAAATAATTCCCAGAGTATTTTCCCATGCTTCCTTTTCTGAATGAAGAGAGCAGTCTTGAATTATATTCTTTTCTTTATCTTCTTTACATTTTACTCAGCTCTTATATAGGACTTAAGTAAGGGCCCTGTTATTTATGCTCATGATAGAATTAAGCAATTGAGAGAATTCACACACTTATACAATCATAGCACAGACTTCCTCATCCTTCATTCAGATGGCTAAATTAGCCACACAAATCAGTTTTTGAAGCATTTAGAAATACCTACTTATAATTTCACAGGTTTTATGCCAAATATTACCATTACTAAAGAAAATGCCAAAGATCTTCTACTGAAATATTTTGTGCAAATAACAGAATATCAACACTGAAAGTAATTTAGGCAAAAAACGAATTTAAGTAAACATATAACAACTTAGATAAGCAGTGACCAATTGATAATTTTACTGGGTAGCTGATGGAAAATTCTGGATTTGTGAGGGGTTCATTATTACTTGATAAACAACTTGTTCCCCATAGATTATATATAATTTTGAGAAGATAAATTATGCATTTTATCATCTTAAAGCCACAGGGAATTTCTCTGTTCTTCACTCCATCCCTCAAATATTTCTTTTCATTTTTTTTCTTCTTTGCTAATTTTTGACAAAGTACAGTGGGATAACTGTTAAAGCCACCAAGACCTGGGTTCAATTCCATGTGAGATGCTTATTAAATGTTTGCCCTAAACAAATTTCTTAATTTCTCAAATTTTATCTTCTACAATTGGGGATGTTTACAAGTGCTACTTTCAAATAAATTTATTGGGAAAACTAAATGAATAAATACTCTCTGAAGATGCTCAACAGATGTTGGGCTCCTCCTGTATTTACAGTTTTATGTAAGACATGGAAAAACTACAAAAATACTTAGGGAAATTTTGCCACCTTTAAATAACTAAATCTAGTAACAAAACTTACACAAATAATTGATTTTTGTTATTTTCTTTTTATAATTTGTATTTTAAAGATGTGGGGTACATTTCAGGGTTAGGTATACAAATGGTCATTGTACAGGTAAAGTTTGGGCCTCACTTTGGTCCCCACTTCACCTGGTTTGAGACCAGATACGCTTAATGATGAAGTATACCTCCCTCCTAGCAGTTTCCCACTACTGCCCCTCTCTTTCTTATAGTATTATGATATATTGTCAAACAATATGATTAGCACAAAAATGTGAAAATTGACTTACACTCATTTTTAACCAAGTTGGCCCTTTTTGGAACTGGATTTGAAACATTTTTGCCCATGCCCTAAAACAGAGACCAGTGTTCTTGACTGGCAAATCCATACCACCCTTACCTATATTCATCATATTAATACACATTCCTGTGAGTATATGCTCTGTATTAACCAGGAAACACAAAAATTTAAAGCAACTAACTAAACAGTAATATTAATAAGGACAGAGATTGTATTTTGTTGCTTATTTTATTGTCAGGAAATAATAGGTATTTCAATAAATTTTGCTTCCCTAAACAAATATCTACTTTGTTCTCAACACTCTACTAGAAGTTGACCACGTGTTTTTTTGGTCAGTCCTCCAAAATACATTGATATTAAGTACAAACACCAGTTTACATAAAGAAAACTGAAGTTCAGAGATGTTTATTGATTTGCCAATATCTCATATATACTAAAAGATTGAGTCAGTATTTACCTCAGATCTATATAACTCCAAAGTTCCTGTGGTGTCTATTTTAGCATCATCTCTCCCTGCATGGGGTTGAGTTAATCACACGGTTTTTAGAATTTATAGCTAATACATTAGTAAAATCATTTATAACCTTCTGCTCAGAGAATAATGATAATGGACTGAGTATCCATGCTTAAGAGATGAAGTAATTATAATAGTAACTAACATCCATAATCATCATCATCATCAATATTTTCAACTTCTATACAATTCCTTATAGTTTACAAATACTTTACACAATTGATTTAGAAATGTTAAGGAACTCACCCTATGTCACATGACTATAAATGATAGAATCATATTTCTCTGTGATCATGAAATCCCTCCAAGAAACAATTCCTTGCCGGGCTTGGTGGCTCAGCCTGTAATCCCGCGCCTTTGGGAGGCTGAGGTGAGTGGATTGCCTGAGCCCGCGGGTTCGAGACCCGCCTGGGCAAGTTGGCGAGACCTCGTCTCTACAATAAATTAAAAAAATCAGCCGGGCGTGGTAGGGCGAGCCTGTAATTCCGGCTACTCGAAAGGCTGAGGCGGAAGGATCGCCGGAGCCCAGCAGGTCAAGGCTGCGGTGGCCGGGAGCGGCCACTGCACTCCAGTCTGGGCGACAGAGTGAGACTCCAACTCAAAAAAATAAAAAGAAAAAGAAACAATTCCTTGCCTACTAAAACGTGCTGACAATGTTGAAAAGACAAGTATGTTGGTTGGACCTTGTTTGAGTGTTTTCTTAGAAACTAAAGGAGTAACTTTCTCTGAACTGCTGTCCTCTGTTCCATTTCCCTCTGACAGCCCAGTGACATGAGCTGGAAGGTAGCCTTTGTGTTTCACACTAAAGGCTGGCAATAAGCAAATCTGGAAATGGGAGTGTATATTGGTAGGGTTTACTTCCTCAACATTGATTTCATAAAATGCCTCTCCAGTAAGTTCACTTTATGATGTTCTCTCTTTTGATATTGCCAAACTTCAATGGAGCCATAAAATATTATTTCTGCAAAATGCTTATGAAACATTTCTGATCTTGTCTAACCGTTTTTAAGATAGAGAAATCTCAAATACTAGGACCGACTTTCCGAAGTCAATAATAATAGAAAAATCAAGATACAGGACAAAGTTTTTTCTTCTTCCCTCCTTGCCTGCTTTCTGCAATAATTAGTTGAGTTACCTGTCAAATTGATATATGATTCAAGGTTGAATACTAATTATGTTCCTATATGTCTCCTATGAATCTGTGTGAGTGTGTGTGTATGTGTGTATTTTCAAACAATGCCCTTGCAACTGAAGATACATAGTTTGGCACTCCAGGAATTCCCTATTAAGGAAACAAAACAAAACTATAAATACATAATCACACACACACGCGCACACACACACACACACACACACACACACAGTGATAAGGTCATGATAATGATTATTTTCAAGATAGAATATTGCATTTGAGCCAAATTAGCTTGGTGGTGCCTTCTATTTCTTAGTTCTACACCTTGTTTCTTCCCTTCAGATTGATTCTTATTACCTTGTCAATTGCATACCTCCTAGGAGACCCAGAGCGAGTGACATTGTAATCTAGAGTAGACCTTAGGGACCAGCCGCTGTAGCCTGGACTCTAACACTTTCCTTCCATTAACCCTGACTAAGTACTAAAGTTGGAATGTTTTGGTTCACAATTCCCTAAACACCTCTTGAGTTTAGCTAGCCTCAAGTACAACCATACATCAGAATTACATTTTCCTAACCTCAGTGCCGCATGTTCTGGTTAGTTCTAGGGGAATTTAGGTTTCAATCACCAGACCCTGTTCTTAAAAGTCACCATTTAAAATATTCAGAAAGTTTTGTTTGTTTTTTAATTTGGTTGAAGACATTGGAAGAAGCTAGTATAGAAACAGGATTCCAAGACTAGGCATGGTGGCTCATACCTATAATCCCAGCACTTGGGGAGATCGAGGTGGGAGGATTGCCTAAGCCCAGGAGTACAAGAACAGCTGGGCAACATGGCAAAATCCTCGTTTCTACCAAAAAAATTTTTTTTTAAAATTAGCTGGGTGTGGGGGCACACGCCTGTAGTCCCAGCTACTTGGGAGACTGAGGCAGAAGGATCACTTGGGGAGGTTGAGGTTGTGGTAGCTGTGATCATGCCACTGCACTCAAGCCTGGGAAACAGAGCCCAACTCAAAAAAAAAAAAAGAAAGAGAAACAGGATTCCAAATAGTACAATTGATGAGTACAGAATTTTTATTTAAAGGAAGGCTAATTTCCCCATATTATCCAATATTTATAGCTGATATGGGCCACTGGTATCCATTTTGAATTGAGTAAATGGTTTAGGGGTGGGGATTATTTAAAAGTTTGACCAACATTTTAGTTCCTCCTGTTCAGAATAATAAATTTGTAATACTGAAAACTACACAGAGAAAAATTTTTGAACAAGCAAGTATACACTAGATTAGACTAGCCACTGGTCAGTATTTTAAAGTAATGGGCATACATTGAAGCTGGACTGGATTTTTAAAATGTGGGATATTATACAGTCATAAAGAAGGACAAGCATTGGACTTCGCAGCAACTTGGATGAATTGAGTCTATCATACTCAGTGATCTGTCACAGAAACAGAGTACCGC
The DNA here is from genome assembly GCA_963574415.1 of Tarsius wallacei. Lineage (NCBI taxonomy): Eukaryota > Metazoa > Chordata > Mammalia > Primates > Tarsiidae > Tarsius > Tarsius wallacei. Next base: position 35,713 of record CAUYQG010072771.1, on the reverse strand, counting down.
TGGGCTCGGTGGCTCAGTCTGTAATACCGCTTTGGGAAGCCGAGGTGAGTGAATTGCCTGAGCCCAGGGTTCGAGACCCGCGGGCAACTTGGTGAGACCTCCTCTCTACAATAAATCAAAAATTAGCCAGGCGTGGCTGCGCGCGCGCCTGTAGTTCCAGCTACTTGGAAGGCTGAGGCGGAAGGATCGCCTTAGCCCAGCAGGTCGAGGCTGCGATGGCCGGGAGTCTGGGCGACAGAGTGAGACTCCAACTCAGAAAAAAAAAAAATTAGCCGGGCGTGGTAGCGCACGCCTGTAGTTCCAGCTACTTGGAAGGCCGAGGCTGAAGGATCGCAGAGCCCAGCAGGTCGAGGCTGTGGTGGCCGGGAGTACCACCGCACTCCAGTCTGGGCGACAGAGTGAGACTCCAACTAAAAAAAAACAAAAAACAAAAAAGAACAGAGTACCAAATGTTCTCACTCATAAGCAGATCTTGAACAATTATCATAAGACTATAAGAAAGGGATTGGCAGAAGTGGGAAACTGCCAGGAGAGGGGGGCTGGGATTGGCAGTTGAGGGAAATTGATAGGGGAGGGAGGGGCACACCTCATCAACAAGGGTACCTGTATAATGGACATTTGTATACCTAACTCTGAATTGTATCTCACATCTTTTAAATAAATAAATAAATAATTTAAAAAAAAAAAAAAAGTAATGGGAATGTTGACATGATAAAGATCAACCACAAAACTCATTAAATATTCACAAAATATAATAAATATTCACCTAATCCAATTTTAACATCCTGACTATTGTACACATTTGGACCATTTCCATGAAGAATAGTATTCTGCCATGTTTTCATTATTGACATTTTTTATCACACACTAGCTCTACTTTCCTAAATGCTCAACATACTTAAAGATTATGCCACATGTATAATAGTCACTTAGACCCCAAAATGAATTTTCTGGCCTAAATTACAAAAAAAAATTATTTTACTTCTGAGAGTAAGAAAAAAAGATTAGTGTTATTTCTAAATCTACTTTTGCTATGTACTAATCTTTTCATTATAGTTTTGAATGATACCAAATTATTATTGAAATGGTTGCATATTTTGGAAGAGTTATGTTAGGTAATACATTAGAAAAACTCAGTAAATGGTTTTTTTGAATACTTTGATCATTTATTCACTATATATTTACCTAGCAACTGTTTTGTTCCATTCACCGTGAAAGTGCTGAGAATGCCAAGGTAAGACTTGTCCTTTCTTTGGAGCCAGTGGTCGCAAAGAAGAGACAGCAGGCAAACAAAAAATTAAATGTTATTATCTGAATAATAGCAGTAAGATAGACAAACTAACATGGGCTCACAGAAGGAAAAATAAATGGCTCTATTGTGGGGGGGAGTCAGGAAAGGCTAGTAGACGAGGTCACATATGGGAACTGAATGGGAGTATTTCAGGTATGTGGTGGAGGGGAGAACAGAGAAAGTCAGAGGCTTTATGGGGCGATAAGGGAGTCATGGTGGGCTTCATGACCCAGGAGATGCCCAATTATGAGAAAGAGGGGAAGCAAAAGTGGAGGAGTGTATGGGTAGAGCTAATGCTGTTCTATTCCTGCTTCTTAGTACCTATGGCATTTATGCAGGTTCTCTTCTGGCAAAGAAACCATCCTTAAACATTTAACAGTTACTGCTTATGGTAAAGATGACTGCCACTTCCAAACTGCAAAGGATTTTCCGATTTTTTTCTCCTGCTCTTCACTGTAACTCTCTTCTTGCCACTTCCCCCTCCCAACAGAAGCCCCCAAACCCCTTCCACAGTACTTGTTATGCAGAAGGAAGTCTGACTGATGAAAAGTTATTCAAACAGCATACCACAAGCTAACTATTTCAAGCATATCTATTGACTGAAGAGATTTGCATTATGAACTAAGTCAGTGCAAAAAGACAATGGTAAATAGCAGCAAAAACAAAGAAATAGATTATTTAAATAAAGGAAAGGTGCTAACACCAATGTGTATCCATTTCTCCTCAGTTGAAATTTACCCTGGAGGAACTAATATGAAAATATTACATTCATTGTTTAAAGGAAATCCAATGGAATGGAATGCTAATTCTGTATCTCCAATTGTGAAACGGGTGAACAAGAGATGCATTCAACCACAATAGATCCAGTTTTTGCTGTACACACACTGTAAAGTTCTATGGATATAAAGGTAAACAAGGCATAGTCATTGCTCTCAGGGGTGTAACAGTTGATTAAAGGAGAAGGACACAAACAAGTAATTGCACTGCAAAGTGGTAAACTACACAAAGGACAGATACACAAAGTATCAAGTGGATGAAAGAGAAAGAAACCATTCTATCGTATTTGGTTAATATTTAGGGCATAGTTAACCATAAAAACTTAAGAAAAGAGGTAACAGAAGATTAGTAAGTAAAAATGTTGATGGGGACTGTAGATGATAGGGGAGATGGAGTGGTCTTTCAGGAAGAGGGAGTAATGTACAAAGTCTCAAGAACATGAAATAATATGACCACAGCAATTACTTGTATGTAGTGAGGAAAAAAGAGGTATCAGTGAGGCTTAATGAAAAGAAGTTAGGTTATGGAAGAGTAGTAATGTGAGTTTAAACTGAAAATATTGAATGAAACCAGTTTGTAAAACGCCTGCTTTCCCCACTATGGAAATTGCATTGTATCAACTAGTTAAGACAAAAGACTTTAAATTATCAGATTTGCTTTTAAAAAATAAAAGGAAGGAAGGACAGACTGAACCAAAGTGATTTTAGTTAGGGAGAACTGAGAAGTTATTTCAATAATTTGGAGTGGGCAGTGCTGTCACTCAAATCAGGATTTCTATTTACTGGGGTAATTTTTATAATTTAATCAAAATAACAACTAAAAACATTTAATAATTATATAGTGCTAAGCTCTTCTCCTAGTCTAAAGCACTTTTTTAAAGCAGGAGCAATAAGGAACTTCATAAGAATAAGGTTATTTCTTTCAAAAAATCTCACTATATTCTCAAGACCTTGAATATTGCCTAGCAAAGAGTAGGTGTTTAACACTATCAGGTAAATGAATAATTGAATGAATGAAATTTCATTTGGCTTCTGACTTAGCTCAGGTTTTCTAGGAACTAGACTTTGAGGTCAAGATTCAAGTGCAGGAGATGTTTCAGGAAGTAGTCTCAGGAACAACACTTGTAAGAAAGTGAGTGGATCGGAACTAGGCAGAAGGAAAAAGATAAACCATAAAGAAGCCTCAACCAATTCCAGGGGAACTCTGCATAGCTCCTCAGAGCTATCATGCGCCTCTTGTACCCTACATCAACCAGTCATTGGATGAGGACCACCCATTTGGCTAAGGAAAATTCGCAGCAAGGGACTCAGCTCTGAGCTGTTAGCAGCCAATCCTCCCAACAACTGGAGAAATGAATGCCTCATGCTCAAGGGGGAAGTGGGTCTGTATTGTGCACTGCAGCATCCACGACAACACCCCAGTGTATAAAGGAGATAAATGATTAGCTCGAGTTGATGGCAGGAAGGGGGAAAAGAGATCCCACATCTTCTCCTATTAAGCCTCCTCCAGCCCCCAGTTCTTTGGTAGCCACTGAAGTATTGGCAAGAAGATTCAGAGGTGCTAAATTTAAAATTGTGGGCATAAGAAATCAAAATCTCAGCTCTGTTAGTTTAGGTCCCAGAGCCATGCAGAGTGCTTACAAAGCACCTAGACTTACATTCTATACCCACCACATTCTATTTGGACACTTTCCCCAGCTTCTCTATTCGTTTTCTAATACAGAAATTACAAGCAGTAGTGCTTGTTTCTATAGCAATTACTGAGAATTAAAGAAGACAATGTGCTTGGGATATAGTATGCATTCACTAAATGATTATATTTTAGTATTATTAAAGAAGCTCTTGATTATAAGAGGAATTTATCCATTTTTTCCCAATTGGTCTCCAGTAAGTTATTTCTGGAAAGTAAACTTTCCAAGTCTCAATTATCTAAAGTTCCAAGTTTTGGGGGGTCAGAGACTCAGACATTCCACTATATTGTCAAATCCCAAATACCTTCTAAAGGATTAACTCCAAGTAAACATTAAGTTAGTGGTTACAGAGAAAGGGTTAATTCTCTGGATGAGCATAGCTTTCTTCTCCAGGCATGTTTGGGGAGCTAGAAGACATATCTTCACACTATCATTCCAACTTTGGAGATAAAGACACATAAGAACACTTGCCAGACCTGTGTATTTAGAAAAGTTGCTTAATCTTTCAGAACCTAAATGTCTTAACTGATATTAGGACCTTCCTCAAAAACAATGATTTGAGGAGTTGATGACAGAGTATCTTCAAGTAAAAAACCAAGAAAACTGTCAGGGGGCACTGGATATTTAGGGGCTTCAAATTCCAAATAACAACTTCATTTTTTGTTTTTTGTCTCTGTTTAGCTCGCAAAAGACCACATCCCAGTTCTAGTACCTATCTATTCTTCCCATTGAGTTTATGAGATTTACTCCCAGTCATTCATTATTGAACAAACAAAACATCATGGAATCTCTTTTCCTTGAAATAAAGAGGAGAAATTTTCAATTCAACAAAAAGGGATATAAATTTCATACACATTAGAAGAAAATAGTTTATTACTGTAGAAAAATAACTTGCTACCTGTAGTTGAAATAATGTGTCATATCACTGGTTTTGCCATGTCAACTTTCTTGGATCCTACCTTTGTGCACTGCCATATAGTCATGCTAATATTCAGAACTTAAGGGCAGAAGTTATAGACCAGACAGCCTACACTCAATACCTAGCTCTATCACTTTACTACTAATGTGATGAATTATTTAAGACCCCTGAGCCTTAGTTACTGTATTTGCTAAATAGACATGAATAGTAGAATCTAATTCATAAGATTATGTGATAAATAAATAAGAAAATGCATGTAAAGTCCTTAGTGAAGTGCCTGGCCTCTGATAACACTTATCAACATTAGCAGCCATCAATTTCTGACCAGGGCATTCATTTTCTAGGGCTGCCATAACGAAATACCACAGAATGAGAGACTTAAATGTCAGAAATTTATTTTCTCTCAGTTCTGATGGCTGGATATTTAGGGGCTTCAAATTCCAAATAACAACTTCATTTTTTGTTTTTTGTCCCTGTTTAGCTCGAAAAGACCAGATCCCAGTTCTAGTACCTAACTATTCTTCCCATTGAGGGGAAGGTTTGGTTTCTCCTGAGGCCACTTTTCTTGTTTTCAGATGTTTACCTTCTTGCTGTGTCCTCAAATGGTCTTTCCTCTGCATGTGTATATTCCTGCTGTCTCTTCCTCTTCTTGAGTACACCAATCATACCAGATTAGGGGCCCATTCTAACTGCCTCATTTTAATGCAATTACCTCTGTAAAGATGCTATTTCCAAAATTAGTTACATTTGGAGGTAATGGGGGTTGAAACTTCAACATATGAATTTTGGGGTAAACACATTTCAGGCCATAACACTTGCTTCTTTTTTGCTCTTTACTATGTGTCAAACACAACACCAGAACCACTTTCTTCTGGGCTTGCCCCAAGTGTGTTCCTAGCTCTTTGTACTCTTTTTACTCAACTCCTTTAGCAGCCGGCCTTGTTGCTTTTCAACATAACAATAGATTTTTTTCCCTAATCATCTTATATACATATGTTCATTGTAAAATACTCAAGCAATATAAAAATGTGTAAATATAAAAAGGAATTCCGCCATAATCCCAATTACAAAGAAATAACCACTGTTTTGAATTTTATAAATACCCCAATTTTTTAATTTTTCTGTTCTCATATACCCAAACTTGTTATTTCCCAAAACTGAAATTATACACTGCCTCTACTGATGTTTTTTACTTAAAATATTTCAGACATCTTTTCATGTTAAAAAGCATAAATCTACACAATAGCAAAAATATTGAACCAACCATATTGCCCATCGAAGCTGGACTGGGTAAAGAAAATGTGGTACATATACACAATGGAATATTATGCAGCCATAAAGAAGGACGAATATATGAACTTCACAGCAACTTGGATGGATGTGGAGTCGATCATATTCAGTGATCTATCACAGAAACAAAGAATAGAGTACCATATGTTCTCATTCATAAGCGGACCGTCAACAATTATAATACTATAAGAAAGCGTTTGGCAATAATGGGAAACCTTCAGGGGAGGGGGAGTGGGATTGGCAGTTGAGGGAAACTGCTAGGGGAGGGAGGGACATACCTCATCAACAGGGGCACCTGCATAATCAATGTTTGTATACCTAACCCTGAATTGTACCCCACATCTTTATAATTTAAAAAAATCATAAATCTATATCACATCTCTAATATTACATAATATTTTATAGTAAGTCTGTTTTTTAACATTAACTTGTTGATTTCTTGCCATTATATAAAATACACAGTTCAACAAACATCTCTGTTGAAGCACCTTTGCCTTGATCTTATTTCTTTTGTATACTTTTTTAAAAATAAAAGTGTAAAAACATTCTTAAATTTGCTGATATGTATTTCCAGATTGCCCTCCAGAAAGATGTTCCAATTATACTCCATTTAAGTGCTAAACAGCTAATACAATTGCCAGGAAAATGCGCTGATGTTGCATCAACCTTCTTCTACCCCCTGCCTCCCCCAACAATACCATTCCTTGAGAAGCCATACCATACTAATTGAACCAATATAACATGACTCTTTCCCCTCAGAGTGACAAGACTGAAACAGATGATACAATTTGCAAGTAACACATAGAAACATATATCCAAGTGCTAAATTGCATGTGGTACAGATGCTAAGCACCCTGGGAGGCTCAACTTATTTCCTTCTGCTTTTAGTCCCCAAACAGGGTTGAAATAAAATACACACATGAGCTGTAATGTGTTTAATGTATTTTTCTAAATGAATACTTAATCTTCTGGTTCAACTTTGGAGAAACTGAAGCAAAAACAGCCTTACAACCTACTTCTCTACCTTCACCCACCAGCACTCTTACCCACTAAACTCCAGCCATGTCGGTTTCCTTTATGTTTCTCTAGTATTGAACTCATGCCTGACCAAAGCTTTTCCACTTGTTTTTTGTGCCTCAAATGTTCTTCCCCCAGATCATGCCCATTCAGATCTCAATGCCATGCATCTCACTCTGAAAGACCTTCACTGACAGCCCAATTAAAGGCACATTTACTCCACCCCTTCAGTCTTCTATTGCATGCTCTTTTTTTTTTCTTCTTAGTTCATACCATAGGTGGAAATTATCTCATTTATTTTGTACTTGTTTCATATTGGCCTATATACATTCGAATGCAAGCTCTATGAGGACAGTAATCTTGGCTGATTCATTCATCATTGTATAGCCTATAATACACCTATCTGACATGTACCATATTTCTTAGACTTTGAATGAATTTTTTCACATTGAAAAATCAAGGTATGTCTTATACTTAGTGTGATTTAGGAAAGCAATTAAGGCATGATTGGTACTGTTTGCACATATACAGCATACTCATAGCTGCTTAGATTGCCGTCTCTCCAACAGCATACAGATTGAAGTCTGTATACTGTTGAAACCACAGAGATGGGGCTTAATTGCCATATAAACTATCTAAAAGTATTACATTATGATTTGGCATTTAACTGAAATGTTCAATACACAAAAAGTCATAGAAGCACAGCCTCAGATATAGAACATAACTTTCATATTAGTCAGACAAATAATTGTAGAAAGAGGAATGATCATATTTCCACATTTTCTTGCAAAACAAAAAGAAGTGCATTACAGGGCCTATGAAATGGAGATGTCCAAGTAAATTAAGCTGTGTTACATTTTATTACTAAGATATATACAAAAGTTTTGTCCATTATATGACAAGAAAGAGATTTTTTAAATCCTAAGCTTTCATGTACCTAATAACAGAACTTAGTAATATATGAAGTAAAAAAATAAAAAAGATAAGACTGTAAATAAAAGTAGATAAGCCATGTAAGAAACATTCTGATGGTTCATTTTTAAGTCCTTTCTAAGCAGGCTGGCAGATGTAGCAATCTCCAGCCACCAGCACTTGGCAGGCTCCTAAACAATCAGGAGATGGAAAGGGGTCAATGAGAAAACAACATGCTATTCTTAAGAAAACAGAGACTTAACCAGGGAAGGGAACCAGGGATAACCTTATGGGGGGGGGAATGGAATTTAGGCGATGTCCAGAAAGATTGTACACCCCATAGTACTCAGCCAATGAGGATCTGGGGGAGATTTGTGTGCTACAGAATAAATTGCTTGCTGTAGCCGCCCTGGGTGTGCCCACCTACCAGACACCAGATCTTGTAAGACTGCCATTAAAGTCTCAGTTCTGCTGTACTCCATGACTCCATGTCCATACTTTGATTTTGGATAGGTGAGTTTGTTTCTCACAATTTGGGGGCTCATCCAGGATTATCTGCATCCATGGAAGGGGGACCCGAGCAAAGGGGGAGGTGCACCCCACCCGATTTTCAGGTGGCTTACTCTCCTTGGATGTCTCAGCTCCGCACGAGACCATAGATACACCGACAGTTATGGCAACACAGGGAAAGAGGTAGCTGGCACCACCACAGGGCCTCTTGAAGGTCGATTTTGTAACTAAAAGTTGCCCTGACATTATGAAGAAATTGCAAAAGCTTGACAGGTGAAACAAGAAACCAATTGAAGTGTTACTAAGAGAGGCCCAAAAGGTGTTTGTGAGGAGAAAGACAAACAAAAACAAAAGGCAAAAATGATGGTGTCTACAGTGGAGAGAGTAATGAAGAAGAAGCTAGATCAAAATCCTCTCACCTGGAAGGGGAGAAAATTTAGGCCTCAGTCAAAAGACAAAAGAGGGCCTCCAGGGAGGCTGCCCCAGTTACAAGTGGATGTTACAAATGTGGAAAACTCAGCCACTTTAAGAGAGATTGCCTTGAATGGAAAAAGGAAGAAAAAGTGATCCCTCTTATGACTTTTGATGAAGAATAGGGGGGTCAGGGGTTCCCTTTAATGAGGTCCCACCAGGATAGGACCTAAGGAAGAAGAGATGACATTTTTAATTAATACTACAGCAGCTCACTTCTCACTAACATATCAACCTCAAGGGACTGAACTCTCTAAAGAAAAATTGTTTGTGTCAGGGTAAAAGGGGAAGGATTTCAGGTCCCAATATTCAAGCACATGGAAAGTTAGGTTAGAATCTAAGAATATTGAGTGGCCTTTCTTATTTATCCCAGAGACTGAATTAAATCTCCTAGTCTGAGATCTAATAACAAGACTTAGGCTGGGACTGGAAGTAGAGGAGGGACAAATAAAGGTGGCAATGGCCCTCCTGATGGAGGAGAAAGAGAACCAAATCAACCCCCTGGTTTGGGTCAAAAAATGAAATAGGGGAGGGCTAAATGTTACCCCATTACAAATTTGTTAAAACAATCAGGGGAAATAGTTTGTAGAAGACAATAACCCATTCCTGCTGAAGGTAGGAGGGGCCTACAACCAGTAATCAAGGGCCTCATTAAAAATGAATTGCTGCAGGTATCTTTTTTATAAAGTGATTTGTCGCAGCATTGTTCACAATAGCAAGAACCTGGAAGCAACCATGCTGTCCATCAAAAGAGGACTGGATTAAAAAAAATGTGGTACATATACACAATGGAATACTACATAGCCATAAAAAAGAACAAAATCATGAATTTCACAGCAACCTGGATGGAACTAGAGTCTATAATACTGAGTGACCTCTCACAGAAACAGAGAACTGAGTATCACATGTTCTCACTCATATAGTAGACCTTGGTCACCCAACGTATTACCACAAGAAAATGACTGACAGTGGTGGGAAACTATGGGGGTGGGGAGGGATAGGGGAAGGGATTAATGGTAGTAAATACCTGTCTGGTGATGGGGGAACACTTCTTATCAACAAGGGTGCCTGAACGAGGCATATTTGTGTACCTAACCCTTAACTGTACCCCACAATATCACAATAAAATACTTCTTTGTGTTTGAAAAAAAAAATGAATTGCTGAAACCTTACATGTCGCCATATAACACCCCTGTCCCTCCCAGTCAAAAAATCTGATGAGACCTACTGGCTAGTACAAAACCTGAGGGCCATTAATCAGATCATTCAGGCCTGACATCCTGTGGTCCCCAAACCCCACATCCTCCTTGGCAAAATCCCCTATGAACACACTTGGTTCAGTGTAGTAGCCCTAAAAGATGCCTCTTTGCTTTTGAATGGGAAAATCTTATGACCGGAAGGAAGCAGCAGTACCACTGGACAGTACTAATGAAGCCACATATTTATTTGACCAGATTTTAGAAACTGTGCTGGAGGAATTTCAGCCAACGGCAGGGACCCAGCTGTTGCAATATGTAGATGATTGACTAACCTCTGGAAAGAAAAGGAAGTAAGAATCGGAGACTACTATTAGTTTGCTCAACTTTCTAGGACAAAAAGGGCTGCAGGTTTCAAAGAATAAGCTACAATTTGTAGAAAAGGATTTAGAACATCTCATCAGTAAAGGGAAACAAGGAATAAACCCAGGGAGAATAGCCGGCATAGTGAACCTGGCCCTGCCCAAAATGAAAAAAAGAATTCAGAAAATTTTTAAGACTGTCTATTGCTGGCTATGGATTGAATCTCATGCTCACAAAACAAGAATTTTGTATCTGAAACTGTTAGAGAAGAAACCAGACCCCTTTCAATGGTCTCAGGAGGAAAAACAAGCTATAGAGGATTTAAATCAAGCCCTCATTACAGTCCCTGTCCTGGCTCTTCCATCCCTAGACAATCATTTCACTTATTTGCCATGGCAGATCAAAGCGTGACCCTAGGGGTACTTACCCAAACCTGGTAGGTGAGGGGAGAAGCAGCCTGTTGCTTTTGTTTCTAAACTCCTTGGCCCTGTCTCTCAAGGATGGCTGGAATACATCCAGGTAGTGACAGCCACTGCCCTGTTAGTAAAAGAAAGCAGGAAACTGAACTTTGGGCAAACCTTAATAGTCAGTACTCCTCACCAGGTCAGAACCATACTCAATCAAAAAGCAAGGAGATAGCCTACTGATTCCTGAATACTAAAATATGAGGCTATGCTATTTAAAAAAAAAAAAAGGATGACAATTTTAACCACAGATGCTTATCTATGGAAATGTGATGAGAACCCAATGACAATAGATCATAACTGCTTGGATGTAACTAAATATCAAACCAAACTTAGATCAGAGCTATGAGAGATTCCATTACATGATGAGGCAAGACTATTTATAGAGGGGTCCTCCCAAATAATAGAGGGAAAGAGGCATCATGGATATGCAGTTGTTGACAGGAATAAACAGTCTATATGTGAGAAGGGTCAACTGTCTAACAATTGATCTGCACAAACCTGTGAATTGTATGCCCTCAATCAAGCCTCAAAATTCCTTGCCGAATAGGAGGGTACCATTTACAATGACTCCAAATATGCCTTTGGGATATAGTACGTGCCTTTGGGAAGAATTGAACGAACCAGGTCTCATCAACAGCAAGGGAAAGGAATTAGTACATGAGGAGCTAATCAAAGAGGTCCTGCAAAGCCTACGGCTCCCAACTAAAATAGCAGTAGTATATGTGAATGGTTACCAAAAGGGGAGTACCTTGGAGGCCATAAGAAACAGACTGGCAAATAAGGTTGCAAAACAAGCTGCCCTAGAAGAAGAGGTTAAGCTCTTAAGCCTCATTCCTAGCATCCCCAAAGTAATACTAAAGCCTCAATTCACTGAAGAAGAAGAAGGGGAACTAAACAGGTTGGGAGCTATTTGGAATGGGGACAGACAATGGTTCCTCCTGGATGGGAGGGAAATGATTAGCAAGCCTATAATGGGAGAATTAATGACTATACTACATAAGGGGAGCCACTGAGTTCTCAGGCCATGTGTGACACCATATTAAAAACTTATGGATACATGGGTACCTATACCATTGCCAAGCAAGTGTGTAAAGGCTGTATAACCTGTGAGAGAATAAACAAAAAGATAATTCAAAAGCAAGCTGCAGGAGGAAGGCCTCCAGGACTGAGACCGTTCCAGAGCATTCAGGTCATTTCACAGAAATGCCAAAAATAGAGAAATTAAGATAATTATTAGTGATAGTGGATCATCTCTCAAGTTGACTGGAAACCTTCCCCCTTGCAACTGCCACTACAGGGTCTATAATCAAAATAATTCTAAAACAAATTATTCCTCAATTAAGACTAATGGAAAATGTAAACTTGGATAATGGAAGTCATTTTACATCATGGGTATTGAAGGGGGTAATGGAAAGTTTATAGATTCAATGGAATTACCACATCCCCTGACACCTTCCTTTCACAGAGAAAGTAGAAAGGATGAATCAGACCTTCAAAAAGTATATTACTAAATGAAAAATGGAAATTAAATTACCCTGGGTGAAGTGACTTCCCATTGTGCTTTTCAGAATCAGGACAGCCCCATGAAAAGATATAGGCTTGTCTCCTTATGAATTACTGTCTGGACTACCTGGGCAGAATGACAGACTTTCCCATGATGAAAACTAAGGACCAATTCCTAAAAACCTATATACTGGCCATATCTTCCACTTTATCATCCCTTAGGTTAAAAGGACTTCTTGCCCAGACCCCACCTCTCAAGTTCACTGTTCATTCCTTCTGCCCTGGTGATTTCATCCTCATAAAAACCTGGAGGAAAACAAACTCCAACTGAGTTGGGAAGGTCCCTATTAAGAACTCTTGACTACTAAGACTGTTGTGCAAATGGCCCAGAAAGAGTGAACTCACTATACCCGAGTTAACAGACCAATAACTCAATAAGAAACCAAAGATGGATGAGAATTATCTAGGTCCCCTGAAGAATCCTTAAGGGTCACCCTAAAGAAATTTCCATAAGAAATATGGGCCAGGTTCGAATTTAGTATTTACCATGGATAGACTATATTATCATGAGCAGGGTGGAAGGTAATGGAAAAAGGCAAGGAACATGTGAATACTTAGTCAAACTGATGATAAATATAAAAAACACTCTAGCACCCAAACCATTTGGTTCGATGTATGTCAAGTTCTACCCTGTGGGGATTTAGAAAATCATAGACAATTGCCATAAATGGAAAAATACCTTTACACAAAACCAGGCACTGGCTACACAGTAATGCTGGTCTTTACCCCAGCTGGGATGATGTCTGGTGGAACACCCAATGGAAAGGATGAACAGTAAACCTGGGGTGGGTCACCCCAAATTGGAGACTTTTAAAAGAGAAAATACATCTTTCTAAGGGCACTCCACCAGAAGCATGTAAAAACTTAAAATGCAACCCTATACTTTTAACTATTAACAACCCAATTGCCCTAGATCAAGAGCCAAGGGTGGCATCTAGGTTATACAGATTAGGAGCAGATGTTACAGGAATAAAACCCCTATGATGACTGATCTTTAGGTTAGTTAATAATAACATATCAGATATACCTAAACTAACTCCAATTCCTGGAGTACATGCCAATTCTCCTAATAATAATCCCAAGAGAATAACTATAGTTGAAGTCAAGGATTCAAGACAGACACTTGAAATTGAGATAGGATATGGTGATGTCAATGCCTGGGTAGAATGGCTTAAATTCTCTGTTTATGCACTCAACAAAAATAATTGCAATGCTTTTGCTGCAGGGCAGCCACAGGTACAGGTAGTACCATTTCATCTTGGATGGGATAGAGACCCTGCAGGGATGAGTTGCATGATGGCTCTATACCAAGACAAGGATGCATGGGGAAATAAAACCTGCAAGAGCTTGTCCTTGCTCTTTCCTGCATTGTGGAGGTCAGACCCGAGGGCGATCCTCTCTTTCTCCATGGGATGACGAATTACTCCTCTTGCCTCTCAAGGCAGGGGAATGAGTTCAAGAAGCCCATAGGAGACCTGCTGACCTGTATCCATGTCCTAAATGTCACTAGTGAGTTGAGTCACAATTACTCTAGCCTGCACATTCTGGTACTGTACTATGGAAAGAGAGGCCTATGCAACTTATGCACAAGTCCAATTGACCATCCCATTCACCTTTGTATTCCATCAAACCTCTGAGAGTAACAGTGCCCATCACTAAAATCAAAGGGCTCTAAAAGGATCTTTTTACTCCAATATATACATAGATTCAACAGAAGTCCCAAGAACAGTCCCTAGTGATTTTGAGGCCAGAAATCAGATAGCTGCTGGATTTGAATTATCACTCTTCTGGTGGTTCACCATGAATAAGAATGTGGATTGGATCAATTATGTATATTACAATCAGCAAAGGTTTATTAACTACACCAGGGATGCCTTCCAAAGGGAAGTTAGTCAACTGGATGCCACCAGCCAATGGCATGGAATAATTGAATTGTATTAGACATGATCCCAGCATAAAAAGGAAGAGTTTGTGCCATGTTAGGAGGGAAATGCTGTACTTTCATCCCAAATAACACTGCCCCGTTGAAACCATCACCAAAGCCTTATAGGGACTAACAACCCTAGCTAACAAATTACCAGAAAACACAGATATTGATAATCCATTCACAAACTGGTTAGAAGAATAGTTTGGGAAATTGAAGGGAATGGTAGCCTCAGTCCTAACCTCTCTTATAATTATGGATTCTTAACAGCAATAGGATGCTGCGTTATTCCCTGTGTCTAGGGCTTAATACAGAGATTCTTAGGGACCACAATTAACAGACAAATGTCCATGATGTACCTGCAAAACAATGCTAATCTAATGCTCATGGAAACTATGGTCGATTATGAATAGAAAAGTCAACAAATGTTAAACCAATTTGAAAAGAATCTAAGATGAAAATGGAACCAGAAATTCATAAAGAAATAGAAGAGGGAATTTATAAGAAACACTCTGATGATTCATTTTCAAGGCCTGTCTAAGCAGACTGGCAGATGTAGCAATCTTCTGCCATCAAGTCTTGGCAGGCTCCTAAACAATCAGGAGATAGAAACAGGCCAATGAGAAAACAACACACTATTCTTAAGAAAATAGAGACTTAACCAGGGAAATTAATCAGGAATAACCTTATAAGGAAAAATAACAGAACTTAAGCAACATCCAGAAAGATTGGACACCCCCTAGTACTCAGCCAATGAGGAACTGGGGGAAGGATTTGCCACTAAGGAATAAATTGCTTGCTGTAGCCACCCCAGGTGTGCCTGCCTACCAGACACTTGATCTTGCAAGACTGCCATTTATGTCTCACTTCTGCTGTACTCTGTATCTCTGTGTCCACCTTTGATTTTGGACAGGTGT
This sequence comes from Tarsius wallacei, assembly GCA_963574415.1. Lineage (NCBI taxonomy): Eukaryota > Metazoa > Chordata > Mammalia > Primates > Tarsiidae > Tarsius > Tarsius wallacei. The sequence goes on along the minus strand of CAUYQG010072771.1, from coordinate 20,406 downwards.
GTTTGTTTCTCACAGCCACAACTGTAACCAAATATAATTGATAGAAAAAGTAGACAGAACATCAGTAAGGACGGAAGACTTGAAAATCATAAGCAAACAACTTGACCTAATTGACACTTTAGAACACACCTTCCAACAATACCAAAATATACATTCTTTTCAAGTGCATTTGGAACATTTACTATGACAAATTATATACTGGATTATAAAATGAGTCTTAATAAATGTAAAGGATTTAGATCAGACAAAGTATGTTCTTTGAACACAATGAAATTAATAAAACCAGCAACATAAATATCTCTGGAACATCTCAAAATATTTGGAAATAAAATAGCATCCTTCTAAATAATCCAAATGTCAAAGAAGAAGTTACCATAAAAGTTAGAAATGTTTTCAATTAAATAAAAATAAAAACACAACATATCAACATTTAAGGAATGCTTTTAAGACAGTAATTGAGGCAAAATTTATGGCACTTAACATCTATATAAAAAGAAGGAGGAGAAGGAGAAAGCCACAAATCAATGACCTCAGCATCTCTCTTAAGAAATTAAGACAAATTAAGCTCAAAGTTATCAGAAAAAAAGAAAGAATAAAGGTGAAAGTGGAAATCAATGAAATAGAAAACAGAAAAATAAGAGACAATTCATAAGATCAAAATCTGGTTTTTTGGAAAAACCAAAATTATTTATACACTTTAGCCAGAATTTTCACATACACACATATGAGGGAGAGGAGATTATCAATATCATAAATGTGAGAAAGGAAATCACAATAGAGCCTACAGATAAGAGACTATTATGAGCAACTTTATGCCAATAAACTTAACAACTTAGATGAGATGGACAACTTTCTTGAAAGACAAACTACCAAAGTCCACTCAAGAAGAAACAGCAAGCTAACTCAAACATGTTATCAAATAAATAATTTTTTTGGAGTTAACAGCCTTTCCACAAACAAACTTCCGAGCCCATATTATTAAAATCCTTCACTGGTGAAGTGACAAATATTTAATAAAAAAAATAATTCTACGCAAAATTTTGCAAAATTTAAAAATGAGGGAATGCTTTTCAACCCATGCATGAGACTAGAATTATTCTGAGATGAAAATTAAAGATGTTATAAGAAAAGAAAACTACAGATTAATAACTCTCATGATCATAAATACAAAAATTCTGAGAAAAGTACCAGCAAAATGATTTCAATATCTTACAGTGAAGATAATACATCATGACCAAGATAAGTGTGTCTCCGGAATGCATAGTTGGTTCAACATTTAAAAGCCAACATAATTCACCATATTAACACACTGAAAACAAACTATATTATCATCTCAATAGATACAGAAAATGCATTTGGCAAAATCGGACATCAATTCCTGATAAAAGCTCAGCAAACTACAGATAGAAGAAATCTTCCTCAACCCAATAAGGTGTCTGGAGGAAACATATAGCTACCATCAAATATGATAAACTATAGAATGTTTTCCCCCTGAGAACAGGAACAAAATGAGAATGTCCATTCTCACCAGTTATACTGAACTTTGTACTGAAGATTCTGGCCATAGTCATAAAGTAAAGAAAACAAATAAAAGACATTCAATTTGAAAAGAAAGAGGTAGAGGTAAAGCTGACATTATTCCCAGATGACATGGTTGTCTGATTAAAAAACATAATGGAACATACAGTAAAGCAACTAGAGCTAATAAGAAATTTATAAAAGTTATAGGGTACCAGATTAACATACAAAATTCAAATATATTCCTATTTACCAGCAAAAAACAATTAGAAATTGAAATTTTTACAATAGTGTCAAAAATATAAAATTACTAGGGATAAATATGATATGTGTAAGACCTGAACACATAAAACTATAAAACACCATGCCAGAAACAGAAGCCCTGGATAAATAAAAAGATAGACCATGTTTATGAATCATAAGACACAAATTGTAAAAATGTTCATTTTTCCCAAACTGATCTACAAGTTCAATGAAATTAAGCAAAAATTTTTTTGTAGATATTGGCAAACTGATTCTAACATAGATATGTTAATGCAAAGTACCTAAAATACCCAAATAAACTTTGAAAAAGAACAACAAAATTGGGGGATGAATACTACCTGATTTAAAGACTTACCAAAAGCTACAATAATCCAGAGAGTATTTGCCATAAAGATAAATAGATCAATGTAATAGAATAGAGAGTCTAGAAAGTGGCCCAAACTTGCTTTTCAATAATAAAGACAGTTCAGCGTAGAAAGGAAGGAAAATATTTTAAACAAATGATGCTACAACAATTGGATACCCATATGCAAAAAAGAAATTTAAAACTTTGATCTACAGCTCACATCACATATAAAAATTAACTCAAAATGGGTCATAGACCTAAAAACTATAAAACTTTTCAAAGAAAGCATAGTAGAAAGTCTTTGTGAAGAGAATAGGGAGACAGCCCACAGAATGAGAAAAAATATTTTGCCAACTGTATATCTGACAAAGGCTTACCATCCAAGATCTACAAGGAACTCAAATGTACCAAAAGGAAAAAAATAAGCAGCTCCATTAAAAAGTGGGCAAAAGGCATGAATAGACACTTCTCAAAAGAATATACACAGACTGCCAACAGACACGTGAAAAAGTGCTCGGCCTCACTAATCATCAGAGAAATGCAAATCAAAACCACATTGAGATGCCACCTGACCCCAGTAAGAATGACCATCATTAATAAAAAAACAACAGTTGCTGGTGAGGATGCAAAGAAAAAGAAATGCTTCTACACTGCTGACGGGAATGTAAACTAGCTCAACCTCTATGGAAAACAGTGTGACGATTCATAAAAGAACTAGAAATTGACCTTCCATATGACCCCGCAATCCCCCTATTGGTAATACACTCAGAGGAACTCAAATCATTCTACCAAAAAGATACCTGCACATGCATATTTATTGCAGCACTATTCACAATGGCAAAAACATGGAACCAACCATGCTGCCCATCGAAACTGGACTGGATAAAAAAATGTGGTACATATACACAATGGAATATTACACAGTCATACAGGACAAACATATGGACTTTGCAGCAACTTGGATAGATTTAAAGTATATAATATTCAGTGATCTATCACAGAAACCAAGAACAGAGTACCACATATTCTCACTTATAAGCAGACCCCGAACATTTACATAATACTATAAGAAAGAGATTGGCAGTAGCAGGACACTGCCTGAAGTGGGGTGGCACACTATCAATAAGGGTACCTGATCTCAAACCAGGCAAAGTGGGGACCAAAGGGAAACCCAAACTTTACCTGCATGATGTCTACCTGTATACCTAATCCTGAACTGTATCTCACGTCTTTAAAATAAAAAAATAAAATAAAAGTGACCAGAAGTTATGAATAGATACTTCTTCTCAAAAGAAGACATACGAGCTGCCAACAAATACACGAAAAAAAATGCTCAGCCTTACCAATCATCAAAGAAATGCAGATCAAAACCACACTAAGATACCACCTAACTCTAGTCAGGATGGCCATCATCAATAATTCAAAAAACAACAGATGCTGGAGAGAATGTGGAATGCAAACTAGTACCACCTCTGTGAAAAACAATGTGGCAATTCCTAAAAAATCTAAAAATTGACTTCGCATAAGAACCTGCAATCCCCCTACTGGGAATATACCCAGAGGACCTCAAATCATTCTACAAAAAAGTTACCTGCACTTGCATGTTTACCGCACACAGCATTATTCACAATAGCAAAAGCATGGAGCCATCTATGCTGCCCATCAGAATTAGACTGGATTAAAAAATGCCATATATATACACAATGGAATACCACACAGCCATAAAGAAAGACAAAATTATGGACTTCGCAGCAACTTGGATGGATTTAGAGTCTATAATACTTTGTGATCTATCACAGAAACAAAAAACTGAATACCGCATGTTCTCACTCACAAGTGGACCCTGAACATTAGTCATAATACTATTAGAAGGGGACTGGTAGTAGTGGGACACTGACAGGGGAAGAAAGGGGGACACATAACATTAATAAGAGTACCTTGTCTCAAACCAGGTAAAGTGGGTACCAAAGGGAGGCCCAAACTTTACCTGTACAATGACAACATACCTACCTAATTCTGAATTATACTGTACCCCACATCTTTAAAATAAAATATATTTTTCAAGAATTTTGAAAAGAAAAATTCAAATATTATAATTAGTATTTCACTTGCAAAAAAAAAGTCGTTGTGACTTGGCCTAGGCAAAGACTTCTTAACTATGTCACTAAAATCTTGATTCATGAAAGAAAAAAAATTGATAAATTAGACTTCATGAAAAGTTAAAACTTCTCTTTGAAGACATTATTGTTTTTATTTTAAAGATATGGGGTACAATACAGGGTTATGTATGCAAATGTTCACTATGCAGGTACTCTTGGTGATGAGGTAGTAATGATTTTATGTGTATATCATAAATCAAAACTTGTTTATCTTAGATATGTAGGTTGTATGTCATTTAAATAAAGCTATTATTTTAAAAAGCATACATCATTAATATAACAATTTTTAAAATCTAGTAAAGAAGTACAGAAAAGAGTACCGGTCATTTCCCACTATATAACTTATAAAAATATTTTATAATGAGAAAAATATGATAATAAAATGACTTACCAATAGAGATGCAAAGAATATCTTATACAAAATATTCTCACTATAGCACTATCCTGTTATATGAATTGTTCTATTTGAAGTTTACGATCAAATACATAATATTGGCAAAATGCTTTCTTATTTCTGATTTTTTAATTAAAAATCTCAAAAAACTTATAAAACTAAAATTACATTGAATATAAATATACTTGAGTTCATAAAAAGCAGCAAATATAAAATGATATATGAAGTTCCCCTAATATATTTATCTGTGAACTTTTTCATATATTTAAGAAAACACTATCAGTTAAAATTTTTATAAAGTATAAAAATATAAAAAGTATAAACATAATAATATATACTTCTATATCTCAAAAGCAACTACAATTTAAAAAACTAGAAAAAGGATACTAAAATTATAATTAATATACGGTTTTATATTCTGATTCTTTTCTCTTAACAGTGAATCAAAATATTTTCTCAATCACCATAGAAATAAATTTGCTATTTGACTGATTTGGGATGGCATTAGTAAATCCTAAGTGTGTGGCTATTGTTCTTTGACTCTTTTTTTTTTTAAATAAAGATGTGGAGTACAATTCAGAGTTAGGTATACAAACATTGATTATGCAGGTACCCTTGTTGATGAGGTGTGCCCCTCCCCTAGCAGTTTCCCTCAACTGCCAATCCCACCCCCTCTCCCCTGACAGTTTCCCATTACTGCCAAATGCTTTCTTATAGTATTATAATTGTTCAAGGTCCACTTATGAGTGTGTTCTTTGACTCTCTTAAAGCTCTCACTTCTCTTAATAAATAATATGGATTGAAAAGATACAGACAGGATCTAAATTCCACATTCTGCACTTCCCTCCTATTCAGTAGGACTAGAGAAAGTTTCCAGTATTTTTTCTGCGATTTGAAGTCCTTTTGGGTTTAGTGTAAATAGTTGTAGGTCAGCATCTCAACAACTTCTCTATAAAACACAAAATAGAATATGTCCAAATACTGTATTTTTCAAGACTATTAAGCTCCAGTGTTATTAAGCTCAAACTTGAACTAGCCCTGTAGGGTGAATTGCAAGAAACACACTCATAAATTCTTTGTGAATTCAGCAGCATTCACTTGGACGGTCTGCATGCTTCATGAATGTTCCCAAAAGACTTGGCTTTTCTTTGAATTCCTCAATAATATATATACTATTTATCATTTATGTTACGTCATGAATTATATTATATTCATTATATATTATAATTATATCATATATTATCATTTATAAAGTTTATTTATATACAATTCTACTCATACATCATATACATTTAAAAGATCTTCTAAAAATATAAGAATGAAATAAGTCTTAATTTACATATTGATAGAACAAGTAGCCTTGTTATTATTACTAAAAACTACATCACTGATTCGAAGGTCTGGCTCTTAGATCAGCTTATTTCAAGACTAGGTTTTAACAGCCAACATACCTAAACAAACTATCTCTCAAAACACAAAGAAATTTAAATGAGGTGGGGGAAGAAGAAGTCACCATCATTCAGCAAAATAAGTCTTTTAGCAACTGCATAGGGTTTACTTCGTATTTTGAATGTACAATTTTTAAATATCTAGCTATAGGTAATGGTTTAATGCAAGCTTTACTCAGTATCTCAAGGCAAAATAAGCAGAATGTGGTATATTAATAACTGAGTCTTGAATCCACACATCAAATAGTTTCCTAGGAAATTCCTTTTTTTTCCCAGTCTACTTATTGTTTGACTTGATTAGCTTGTTTTTAACCTTGCTGTGCATATCAACAGGATTGTACTGAGAGTAGAAGTATAGTTCTGTCATTTTCTGGTGTTCTTTTTTTCTTGCTTTACTGCTATGAATTGAAATTAATTATTTTTAGCAGTAACCATTTTTTACAGCTTTATTGAGATTTAACTGCCATACAATAAGCTTCATATATTTAAAGTATACAATTTCATTGGTTTTGACTTATGTCTACACCTGGGAAACCATCACCACAATCAGCATACTGTCATGATTATATCGCTCTATATTAAAACTTATAATCAGGTCATACAAGTCCTCCAACTTTATTCTTTTTCGAAGACGTTTGGGCCTAGGTCCTTTGGATTTCTATATGAAGTTTAGAATCAGCTTGTCTAGTTACACACATACACACACACACAAGCCCGCAGGGATTCTGACCAAAAATGCATTGAACCCATAAATAAGGGTAAAATTTTTTATCTCAGCATTTTTTAGTCTTCTTTACCAAATTTCTTTTGATTATCCTACTAAGTATTAGAGTAGCACTAATATACATCAACATAAATACACAAATTGTGGATTTATTCATACTCACAGTTCTATCAGTTTCTTGTGCTGTGTATTTTGAAGTTCTGTTATTAGGTGCATAAAGATTTAGAACTGTTTTCTTCTTGATAAAATAATTCCTTTATCATTATGAAATTACTTTTTTCCCTAGTAACAGTCTTCTCTGAAGTCTACTTTGTCTGATTTTTATATAATCACTCCAGATTTCTTGGTTCCTTCTGCAGCCTGGAAACTGTAGAGTTCATCTCATTTGTTTCTCATGTCTCAATAATTACTCCATTGCCTGATGTTTGATATCTTGAAAGCCATTTTTCATATATTGTATCGGGGGGGTTGTTTATTTTTTTGGTTATCGAAGCTAAGAGGATAAATCTGGTCCCTGACACTCCATCTTGACCAGAAGCAGAGGTCTTCTTCTTCTCCCTTAAATGGTTTTGATAGTTAATTTTAGGTGTCAGCTTGACTGGATTAACGAATACCCAGATACCCAGATAGCACAATTCCCAACTGACTGAGGGCACAGATTAAAATATAAATGCTAATACAAAGGTAGTGTGGATTTTTTGAGTGATGGTCAACAAGTACACAGAAAGCATTATGAGCTGAACTCAATGCTAGGAAGCAATGCAGTGCTTTTCATTTGGGCTCGTTAGCATGTAACCAAGGAAACTGACTAGCTATATGAGAAGAAACATTTGCTGGAGAAAATCAATAGGTGAAGAGTAAGGGAAACCCCTCCAAGGAAAGGGACAGTTCCTATAAAAGGCTTATAAAAGGAAGAAGTGTGGCGCATCAGAACCTAGAGCAGAATGTGAGGCAGGATAAGGTCAGGCAAGTGGCAGGGAGTCTGATCAAGCAAAATTTGAAAACCTTGGTAAGTATTTTAGACTTTATTCAACAGCAATGAGAAACCACTACATGATTTTTAGTATGGAACATTAACATGATCAGATGCATGTTTTAAAAAGACTGCATTGGTTGTTGTTGTTCCTTCCAGAAAATCAAAAGGAAAGAAAAGAAATGAGATGAAAAATCTAGTTATCCTTGACCTACATTCGTATGTCAGAAGGAACTTCAAACAAATATAGGAAAGAAGAAAGAATGCACAATTATCAGTCTGTGGAATACATGAAATTAGAATGCCCTTGCCATGGAAGGGTGAGGAAGAGAACCAACATTAGGCAGTATTGCATGTAGTTAAAAGTGCCCTGGAATGTCAAGGACAGTAAACTTGAGTTCCATTCTTGGCTCTGCCACTTATTACTTATGAAATTGCAGACAAGTAAATTTTTCCTACCTACATATGAAGAAACTGAAGTTCAAAGTGGTTAATCATATCTATCTTGCACAGTTGAAGTATAATATGTAAACCTCTCAGTATGATTCTAGCCCCGTAGTAAGTGCACACACAATATAGTTAGCTCTCAAGGATAGTCGTATTGTATAATTAAGTCAACTCAGAAAGTCTAAGTAATATATATTCAAGATCACACAGCTGGTAGACATAAAAAAAATTTTTTAAATAGCTTTTTAGTTCACACAGGTCATTGATCCTAAAAGTTATACTAATTGATAATGCTACAGAAAAATCAACTCGATTTTTTACCACCATCTTTAAAAATTGTCTTAGAAAACATTATTTTTATTAAGCTATATTTTAAATGTGTTCTACTTCTGGATTTCCTGGAAAAATGATTTATTTCACACACAAATGTTAAAATCTGTGATATTATATGACTATAAAAGTCTAGATCCAAAGGTTATGCTGAGATACAGAATGTAAACTACAATATTACAAGGTCAAGATAATCTTTTGTCATGTGTTTTTATCATCTATTATTTTGCTTTTATGCTTTGACATGAATTGATAAAGATTATATACCTTGTTACTCAAAATTATCTGTATTTGCAACTTTAAATAGTGAACATGAAGATTATACCTATATACAATCCTTAAAGACCATAAGCACATTCGGTTGGCTTACCAAACCTATGTACACTGTAGTTTATCCTACAAATATGCTAACCATCATCGAATTGACCTTCAATGGAAGATTTTGGGAATAGCAGTTTCAGGTAGCAATCCTCCTCGTGTTTTGGATCCACCTCATCTCTATATAGTATGCAAATTTCCTTGGAGATATTCCAGAAAATAAATATTATGAAAAAATATTTAGAATTAAGATTACTGTCTTCTATGATTAAAATTTCAGCAGATATGCCCTTTAGGAAGGAAGGTTTTTGAATATACTTACGACTGGACATTTTTTAAGTTTCTTAATTATTTACATTTTCTATGCTTGAACCAATATAATGGCAAGGCTGAATGAGAGCTAGAAAGATCCCTTTTGCTTGAATGTAAGGATCAAATTGCATAAAGATAAACAGGGCCACATAGTGGACTGTGTTTGTACTTCAATTCATTTTGCTGCCTCTTTAGACAAATCACATAAAGCCAAAAATTCACCTTTTTATAATCAACAGCTCGGCCTTTTAATATCACCACAGTTTTCCCTGTAAATGTTGCCTGGGTACTTGAAAATCATCTTAGAATGTATTTTTCAAGTGGCAGGCATAATTGGCATAACATGAATTAGTATGAGATTCAGACTGATAGTGTTTATTTTGATCTTTTTCAGACACTCATCACATTCTTATGTGTTACATGGCATAATGAAAATAGTGTTGATTAGGGATACCAGAGATCAGACTTTCAATTCTTACCCTGATCCTTGAATTTTTCTTTTAGTTTAAAAAAGTAATTTCAGCTCTTCAAGTCAGTGTTAGGTAAAGTAAGGTTATTATTTAGACATGGTGCTCTCTAAGAAAGTTTACAGTTAAAGTTTTATGAATCTCTGACCAAGGTCATGTTGATAATGAGATATGTCTCTGCAATTGGGGTAATATAGGCTTATATAAAGGTGTGTCTAATGTGTTTTGGGAGCATAGTAAAATCAGATGTTCACTAGTATATTAAAATAAAAAGTCAAAAGGTGGAATTTGAAGTGAATAGGTAATTATTTTTCCTCCTAATTTTTTAATCCTTCTGAGTTAGTTTTCTCAATTGTTCTATGAAAAACCTTTCTTTTTTTTTACTTTATTTTTATTTTCCCTCTATTTTCAGTGCTCATTGCCTTTCCTCTTTTTCTTCATATTCTTGGCTATACCTGTATCTGTAACTCTGTAAAATATATAGTGTTATTTTATATGTGTGCTTATGTTTCAGTTTATATAAATGATGCTGTTCTGTAGTTATACTGTTTTTAATTTGTAATTCAACACTATTTAAAATATATCCAAGCTTTACTATATGTCTCTACCTTATTGATCATGATATTTTACTTATTTTGCCAGAAATGAACATATAGATTACCTCAAATTGTTCACTACCACAAGCATACTGTAACCTAATTGAAATCTAATGTTCAGCACTGAAAGCATGTCAGCAGGGAAAGAAAGGGAGGTCTGATGATCTTGGACTTCTCACCTTAATAGACTGGTGTGATATTCTTTAACCAGGCAGATAATCAGAAGTGGGGGTTGCTAATCCATAGATCAGGTCCTTCTTAATTTCACTACAAACTACCAATTGCTCTCCAAAATTATGTCTTTTATGTCGGGAAATGCTCCGGGATAACTTTTCTCCTGTGGTTGCTAGTGGCAGCTTTCATCTCCTGACTCCCAACTCAATCTGTGGCCTCTAATGCTACTACTCAAGGGGAGGAAGGGATACCAGGTCTTTACTACCTGAGCTCAGACATGACACAGGGTCAATTAGAGACCAACAACCAGAACAAGTTACTTAATTGCAAGGAAGTCTAGAAAATACAGGGGACTCCATGAATATTTTGTGAGCACTGTCTGCCACAGTGATTTAACTTCCCAACAAGTCTGAATGCTTTGACTTGTTACAGTACTTTTTATGCCTTTATAATAAAGAAAAAAGTGTAAGCAATGATCAAAGAATCAATTTTGGGTGTCACTGTCATATTTAATCATGTCACTCCTCTGTTCACAAGCCTCCCCACTGCCTAATAGGCTAAACTTCTTGGCCTAGTTTTCTCCCCAGTAATAACAGATCAAATTTAGGATGACTTTTCAATCCCATAAATTTTTGATCAGTTTTTATTCAATCTTTTTGTAAATTGGAAGATAGTGATGGTCCCTTAAGAATTGGTTTGGGATTGAATGAAATTTAATAAGGTGCCTGACAGTTATGTGATAGTGATTTGTAGAACTTTCATTTTATAACCTTAAGCAATATTGACCTCAGAAAAGAATAAAATGAGGAACAAAAAGAATGAATATGCTATTCATCTCTGTTCTAGTCTTCCTACTTGATAACCGTCCCCAATAAAAGTCTTAATTAATTTCTGAGTAAGACTTCAACAAATTTTCTTTCAAAAAAGTTGAATCATTGCCAAGACATTTCATGTACAGTACGCAAGAAAAGACAACAGGTAAATAGATTTCACAATGAGTACATTGATGGATAATATGAAGATATAGAAATAAACAACCAAAAAAAACACGTTACTGAGTGATTCTCTTGAGGTTAGCCTAGGGGATTTGGAAGGTCCCTTTAACATACCCGAGTTTATTTTTGAACCCCAAGAGATGACCCTGATTCTCTCAAGCAGAAAAAAAACAAATTTTGAAGCTATGCTCTCCAATTATTTCAGTCAAGTACACAATATAAACAGCTCTTTGGGTGAACTGAAGTATCTGAAAGTTTGTGGGCCTGCTTTTAAAAAAATTACCTCTGCTAGATTTTATATAATGTCATTTCCATTATTTTTGCACAATAGCATTGGAGAAGTGACATTTTCTTGATTAGTTTGACACATGGTAATTTGGGTAGAGTTTAACTTTATTTATCTTCAACTAAAACAAATTGCCTCTATGCTCTTGTTTATACAAAGTACTGTTGGTTTTTTCTCCTTTCATTTGTATAATCTGTGGCTTGGTTCATCTTAAGCTCTGATAATTGGTACACTGAGGCAGGCTTTAACTGCATCAAACTTACAGCTAAGGAAGCAAAATGGTTTGTGGGGGAGAGAGGGGATAAATTCAGTGCAAACATGAAACTTGTTCAAGAAAAGCCAAGGTTAATTTTAAAAACATAAAAACAAAAAGATACCTCTGACAGAAAAATGAACTATCAAAGAGTTTCCAACTTTAAGAAAAAAGAAAGAAAGAAAATTGAAGAGGAAATATTTCCAATACAACTTAGTTTTAATCGACTTTATACTGAAGATACATACTCTCAAATCTATAAGCTAAGTTCAGGAGACTCTAATAATTTGATCTTACCCTAATGGCAAAATTTCATATGTAAAGTTATAAGCCCCTTTTAAATAATGTTGACACATTAAATGATGTTCAGAAATGACTGTTAGCCTGGAGAACATGCAAACACATACACTATTGTGAATTTTATTCCCTTAATTATGCTATGTTTAATTGAATCATACTGAAGTAGATTAAAGAATCAAAAAGAGAAAACTAGAGTTTTAAAGTCACCTCAGAAGCTCCTCTAATACATAAAACCTTTTTCCCTTCTCCAATGCATTGTATTTTGATTCTATTGACTTAAATTTTATTCAACTTTGTCCTTTTTATATAATATCTAGATGAATTATTTCACATAAAAGCTCAGAGGCCAATGTAAGGGGACTTCCTGAGCCCACAGGTTCAAGAACAGCCTGGGCAACTTGGCAAGAACTCATCTCTACAATAAAATCAAAAAAATTAGCTGTGTGGTAGCGTGCGCCTATAGTTCCAGCTACTTACAAGGCTGAAGCAGAAGGATTGCCAGAGCCCAGCAGTTCGTGCCACTGCACTCCAGCCTGGGCGTCGGAGTGAGACTCCAACTCAAAAAAAAACAAAAAAACAAAAAAAACCTCAATACTGAACAGATAAAATTTTTTTTAATGAGGAATTTACTAAGTACCCACTATGAGCTGGTCCCTCTTTTAAGCCTTTTAACATATATTAACTTTTATATTCCTCACAATCAAAATTTATACCTATTTAACAGTCTCATATTTACATTTTTTTAAAATAAAATTAATAAATGCTTCTTGGAAAGATATCCAGAAGAACCTACAGATCATCTGTAATCTACAATCTAGCTATAATCACTATTACGCTTCTATGCGTTTTCCACGTGTATGTCTTAGTTTTTAATGTAATTGAAATCACACAGGTTATGCAGTTTTTGCCCTTCAATTTTTGCTGAAATTATATCATCAACATTTTCCTATGTCATTTTAAATTCTCCATCCATGATTTTGAAGGACCCATTATGTTTCATTATTTGGTTGTACCATAATTAGTCTAACCTCTCTGGTAATTTGGGGAGCATTTAATTTGCTGAAATTCTTACTTTCTATGAACTCAGAATGCATCTACAATGGTAACACTATGAACTGCTACTGCCACAGTCTCCCTTTCAAGGTTATTGTTGTAACGCAACTGAAATCTAAAGGTTGGCACAAAAATTGTGTTAGCAGGGGATAAAAGAGTGGGAATAGCTTAGAGAGGTATTTAGAAGAAAGAGCATTGGCTGGATATACAGCACTCGGCTCTGTTATTTACTCTATTATTCTAGTCAAAATTTTGAAGTGCTAGGTTCAAAGCACCTAGGCATTTACGACCTGGGCTCCAGGTTTTCCTGAAGTCTAGTTAAATTTGTACATGTCTCACTAAACTTCTAATATAAATTCTTTGTTGGGGGGTAGTTTTTTTTTATTAGATTGTTTTGCAGCTTATAACCAAAAGAGGCCTAATTCATTACCAAATGAATGAAAATATTTAATGTCTCTAACAAACATGAAAACAAGTTTTATTGGTCAGGGTTCTCAAAGAAATAGAAAAGAATTATATATATACATATATCTTACAGACATAATAAGATATGTAGCATATATCTTACTATACATAAAAATATAATATATAAATAATACATGGAGACTGAAAAGTCCCAAATCTGCCATCTGCAAGCTGGAGCACCAGGAAAGTCCAGTGGTACAAGTCAATCTGAGTCTGAAGACCTGAGAACCAGGGGAGTCATTGTAAATTCCAGCCCAAAGGCAGAGAAAATGAGATGAGATGTTCCAGTTCAAGCAGTGAGGCAGAAAAAAGGGGGAGTAAATTTCTGCTTCCTCTTCATTTTCTTTCTATTCAGGCTTTCCACAAGTTGGATGATGACTACTTACATTGGACAAGGCAATCTACTTTACTGTGTCCATTGGTTCAAATGCTAATCACATCCAGAAACATCCTCACAGACACACACCGAAATAATGTTTAACCAGATACCTGGGCACTCCCTGATCCATTTAACTTGAAACAAATAAATTTAACTATCACAATTCCACCCCCTTGTCTACCTGGCACTCATGCACATCTCCTTAAACCATACTTAATCTCCAAATAAAGATAACAAGTTCATCATTCCACCTAACTTGATACAACTATCCTGCTTACAACCCAAAATGCACTAGCTTCTTCTCCAAATGAGGAGGCAAAGTCCTTGAGTAATGCTTACTCTTCTTTATATCCTGTAACTTAAATACTATGATGTACAGTCAATATATCTTATTGTTAAAAAACAATGAGAGAAGAAAAAGTAAAACAAATACACACACAAAACACATGTTCATAACAAAACAAGGAAGAAGATTCATGACAATTGTAGTCCTCCTTTCTATAACTAGTCATAGCTGGTATTCAAACTGCCTACTTCCACTACTCGTTATGTACTCCCCTTGCCTTCACCAAGCACTTCAGCTGGTCATAGTTCTTTACCTGGTGGTATAACCCAAACTTTCATTTCTGAAGGATGTAGGCCATTTGCAGTCCTGCCTGGACTGTGTTGTTTTCATTTTCCAGTTACCTTAATCACACAGTATGGTAATACTAAGAGATGCTCTAGTGGATCTCCTGTATTCCAAACACACTCTTTACTCTTTTAACCTTTATTGTAGAGTAGTGGTTCAATTTCTTACTTGAAATCAGGGTCAAAAGTCAGCCAACCCTTCAACTCCCTCTTTGTTTGTTGACTCAGAAGCATGAGGAGCCCAAAATGGCCAGTTTGCAATCTTAATTTCCAGCTAAAGGAATCATTGTTATATTTACTGATGAAAGAATTCCTCCTTCTGGAAATAAGTCTAGGCCAGCAGAGCATAAAGTTACAGACACAGGAAGCAAAACTGTTCCTACTGGATCACCTATTGGATAATTGGAAGTGGTACCACATTCATTTTCACCCTTGACTCCTGGACACATGATCCCTGGCTATCAGAGGAACAGCACCATATACTAGACACTGATTCAGAGCTCATCTGGAGAACCTGACCACAGCCCTCGAAGGTACTGACACCTAGTTGGCCCTGTAACTGAGTCTTCAAAAGTCCATTTTACCATTCTATCAGCCAACTGTTTCAATTTGGTGGAAAACATGATAAGATCAGTGAATTTCACAGCCATGGGCCCCCTGCTGCACCTCTTTTGCTGTAAAGTAAGTTTCTTGATCAGAAGCAATGCAAAATGGAATACAATGATAGTGAATGAGACATTCTGTAAGCCTACAGATGGTAGTTTTGGCAGAAGCATTGCATGCAGGGAAGACAAATCCATATCCAAAGTATCTATACCAGTAAGGGCAAAGCACTATCCTTTTGATAACAGAGGAGGTCCAGTGTAGTCAATCTACCTCCAGGTAGCTAGCTGATCACCCCCAGGGAATGGTGCAATATCAGAATCTCAGTATTGGTCTCATCTCTGCTATTGGCAAATTGGGCACTCACCAGTGGCCTTAGTCAGGTCACCCTCAGTGAGTGGACATCCATGTTGCTGAGCACATGCATAACCTCCATCCCTGCCACCATGCCCACTTCATTTATGAGTCCACTGGATGATTACAAGGGTGTATGGAAAAGAGGCTGACTGGTATCTACAGAATAGGTCATTCTACTTATTTTATTATTAAAATCCTCTTCTGCTGTAGTCTTCCTTTGTTGAGCATTTACATGGGACACAAATATCTTCACATTGTTTTCCCATTTAGAGAGATCTATTCACATACCACCTCCTCAAATTTCTTAGTCCCAATTTTCTTTTTTTTCTTATTGTAAAGATGTGGGGGTACAAGTCAGGATTAGGTACATAAATAGTTTATGTGCAGATGAAGTTTGGGCCCCCAACTAATCCTCACTTCCCCTGGTTTGGGTGAAGTACCCTTAGTTACATGCCCCTCCTTCCCCTGGCAGTATCCCGCTACTACCAAACCCTCTCGTATAGTATTGTGATAAATGTTCAGGACCCACTTATAAGTGAGAACATGTGGTTTTCACTTCTTTGTTTCTGTGATAGATCACTGAGTATGATGGACTCCAAATCCATCCAAGTTGCTGTGAAGTCCATAATTTTGTTTTTCTTTATGGCTGTGTAGTACTCCATCATGTGTAAGTACCACATTTTCTTTATCCAGTCCACTTTCAATGGGCAGCAGAGTTGGTTCCATGTTTTTGCTTTTGTGAATAGTGCTGCAATAAACGTGTGTGGCCAAGTATCTTTTTTTGTAGGATGATTTGAGTTCCTCCAGGTATATTCCCAGAAGAGGGATTGCTGGGTCATATGGAAGGTCAATTTCTAGTTCAACCTCTATGGAAAATGTCCCAATTTTTCTAATTTTTCTAAAAATTAAAATTGCCAATTTTTCTAATTTTCCTAACCACCAGCACAGCCTAGGACTCAGTATATATTGCACATCTGGCCATTTCTTCTTCCAAGTGGTGAACAACCATGTGGACTTCTCAAAGTTCTGCTCACTGGGAGAACTTCCCATCACCACTCCCCTTCAGAGATGTCCCAGAGAAGGGCTGTAGTGTTGTAGCTGTCCACTTTTGGATGGTGTCTGCATATCATAGACAGCCATGTGTAAACCAGGCCCCAGTCTTCTCTTCCTTTGTCACTCGATTATATGAAACTTTCTATAAGGCAATAGATATAGACTAGGAAAGAGAAATTAACAATTATACAGATTCACTCTATTTGTAGCAGACCACATCAAAATTAAAAGTAGTTTACTTAAAATGGGTATTTTAAAAGTAGATTTCCTCCTCTTGCACAAGACAAGAGACAAGAACGTAGAGGTCTCCAAACCAGTTCTTATGAAGAATGGTAACAATAAATGGAAATATTTAGCTTAGCATAGAGAAAGTTACCCATAAATGTTGGAAAACCGTCTTGTATAAGAAGAAATCAACTTGTTCTATGTGATTACATGACTTAGAATTTAGAACAATGAAATATAATTTTGTTTGATGTAAGAAAAAGCATTCCAAAAAAGTAGAATACAGAATGAACTGAGCTGCCCCAGAAAGTGATAGTCCACTAGAATACTTAAGTATATAAATAATAATCATTAAATGGATTCAGTAAGAAGACAAGATATTTGTAGCAAGTTCTATTATGTGACATTCCAATTAACTTTCCAATTTAATGGATTTTCTTAAAAAATATAGGCTATTATAACAGAAATATATCTTTTTAAAGCTTAAATTTTTGTATTTGTTTGTTTTGTTCAGTATGAATGTTGCCTGGCTTTTTCTTGAGAGACCAAGATAAAAGCATGGTAGGAATGCTATTCAAGAATGTGCCACTAAGTTTGTTTTTCCAAGACAGTATGAGAAAATGTCATTGAGAGTGAACACAGATTATAGTTTAGAGGGAAGAAAGTCAATATCCAGGGAGACAGTGTCAAGTCTGTGGGTGAGAAGAGACAAGAAATGTGAGAACTAATAACAAGATCAGGAGACTTTGAGGAAAAGTCAGAAAGCATTGAAGGAATAGAACAAAGCAAGTGGGTCAGAAATAGCACAGTGAGCAATGAGCAAGTGTTACCTTCTGCAGAGCTTTATGCCAGGCAGTGGAGAGCTGAAAAATAAAAGGAAACATGTTCATGGAAACCAACATATAATAATATTTTTATCTTAAGCATGTACATTAAATTGCAAATATAACTTTTAAGAATTTTTGGTACATAAAGGAATACAGAATAGGTGACAGAAGTTTGAAATGATCAGAAAAAGTTTTTTTTTTCCCAAGATGGCAGGTTAGAGGTTTACAAATTTGCCTCCGCTGTTGGAATATTGTGAAATAGTGAGGAAAGACCAACATATAGAATCTCAATTCAAGAAGGAAAGCGGATATTCATCAGAACAGCAAAGGATAACCCAGATCTCAGGGAGGAGAAGAAGGGGGAACAGTCCCCACAATGGTACTCTACAGAGGAAAGTGAGTGCAACTCTGGAGCATGGAACTGGACTGAAAATTCCCCTCTGAGACATACCCTCCAATCAGGGATCCACATAACCCAGGTCACAAGACAATGACCCATTTTTCTCAGGCTCTGGAGCTATCTAGGGGGAGGGGGAGGCCAAGAAAAGTGAGAAGGAAAGTAAAGACATAGGTGTTCTCCCAAATCTGGACCAGTGAGGAAGAGCCCATTTTTAACCCTGGTCCATTGTTTCAGCAGCAGCAACTGCTGAAGGCATTTCAGTTTCTGCCCAGAGTCAAGGTTGCTTGCTCTGGAGTCGGGTAGGGGCCTCCCACATCAGGAGCAGGGTGGAAAGCATGGAGATCACCCCAGAGTTTGGAGCCAGACCTGGGCTCATCCAAGTCATGAAAATAGTAGGGGGAGCCCCCCACAAAGCCATGTTTCCCTCCCAGAAGTAGAGACAAACTGTCAGAGTCAGATCTGTGACCTCGAATCAGTCTCTGTGTGTCACTGCCCGAGTGCTCCACCATGCCCTGCCCCTATTGATGGTTGCAGCAAGGGTCTCCAGCAATACCAAGGAACACTCAGAATAGCAGCCTAAATGACAGGAGCCAAGGAGAGGGCCCCCCACTCCCACACTTCAGAACCTACCTTCTGAGCAGAAGGGGAATTGCTGTAGTCACAGTTTTTCATAAACAGAGGGACCTGTGGCTTTTGCAACCTGAAACTCACAAGAAAGTACCACTGTTAATAACCCCAACCTCCCTCCTGAACTAGTTGGGGTAACATGCCCCAACAATACTGAGGAAAAGAAGGAGTCCCCTACTCACTCCTTCACAACGGGGAAAGCAGTCTAAGTGTCAGGAAACCAGCAGGAGGGTCCTCACTCTTCTGCACTTGAATCAGCAGCCAGGAGAATACTTGATCCTGTGGTTTCTTCTGGAAAGCAAGGCCTGAAGCCAAGGTCACCTCCATAAAACAGACTTGGGCTGCAGCTGTCTGTGTGGGGCTCTACTCCCTGCCTCTCAGGTTTGTTGGGGAACCCCCTTCCAGTACCAAGGATTAGGCAGCCCCTATTTCTCCACACCCCATTTATAGCTTAAGCTGCTCCACCCTTCTTGGGCAGTGACCCTTGTGCACTGAGGGTCCCCTGTGCTGCATGCCCTAACACACTAAATCACCTGGAGTAGGAACCTGAGCCAACCCTCGCCCCCAGAGATAGAGTCCTCGGTGCTGTGAGCTCTCTTTATTCAGGGCTCAGACAGATCCCCCAGGTACCTGGAGCTCCCACTCTTCTAGAAGAGAAGTTCAGGCCACCCTTCCCTCTCTGAGCAAAGAACTTTGAGGCAGCAAAGGTCCTTTCACACCTCATCAAGGCATACCTCTGGGCACTCAGAGGCTGCACACCAGATTTTGCCTCCAATTGGCGCCTGTACCTGTCATCAGTGGACCCACAGGTGTCCAGTTTGACCCTTCCTATCTTGGTTCTCCCCTCCCAGAGGTTGAACTGGGAGCCCAGACCACAATGTATTCCACAGACCAGCTCACTGCTGAAACAACAGAGTACCTCTTCCAGTAAGCAAGGATCAAGTAAATACTCATCCACAGTGACAGTAGCCAGCTCTTACCCATAGGTGTCACTTTCAGGTCTGGAGGTTGAACAATGCATCACAACGGGTAATTAGCTGACACCAGCACGCACCACTAAGGAGCAGTTTAAGCTTTCCAAGACCCTTACCACCCCAACCTCACAGGAAGCAGTGAACCATCCCACAGTCCCACTACATCACTCTTACAACCAACACCTGGGAAACCCTAACTATACAGGCTATCTATGTCAAAGGGACTCATACAAGAATAGAAACCTGAGTCACTCCTTCCTCCCAGATTAGCCATCATAGTTCATCCAGAGGAGAAATACCCAAAGAAACTACTCTGAACGTATGAGAAATCAGAGTGTCATCCCTCCTAAGGGACATACCAACTCTTTTTTTTTTTTTTTGAGTTGGAGTCTCACTCCGTTGCCCAGACTGGAGTGCAGTGGCCGCTCCCGGCCACCGCAGCCTCGACCTGCTGGGCTCCGGCGATCCTTCCACCTCAGCCTTCCAAGGAACTGGAACTACAGGCGCGC
>CAUYQG010072768.1:0-24242 GCA_963574415.1 Tarsius wallacei | reverse complement strand
GAGAGAGAGATTCTCTGCTTAGAAGAAAGAGAGGCATGTGAGTACAGGACCTCGTGTCAGATCCCTGCACTGAACACACCACAGGAAAACCCAGTGTTAGGCCAGACCCCTTCATTCCAGACTCTAGGGTTGTACCTGTGGATGGAATCTCTATCCCTTCCCCAGTGTCAGGCTGGATCCTGCAGCCCCAGGTTCTGGGCTTGCCTGGTAGACTCAGCCTTCAGACTTCCCCCACTGTCAACCTAACCCTAGCAACCCCAATCTTCAAACCAGTCCCAGAATCAGGCTGTCTCCACAAGCGTAGGCTTTAGGCTCATCCTGCCACCAGGTCATACCCAACAGACTCAATTTCCAGGTCTACCCCAGGACTTGGTCAGCCTCAGGCAGCCTGGGATCTGATTCACTCCCAGTACCAGGTCGGCCCCTCAGACTCAGGTTTCAAGCCCACTTCAGCACCAGGCCAGATCCTACACCCTTAATTATCAGGCCAGTATGCACAGAACCCTGGGTTTAACCCTACAGATACAGGCTGATGGCTGACGCTAATTTAGCTCAGTCTCTATGGCCTCAGGCTCCAAGGCTAACCCAGTTTCCAGAATAACTCAGAGCCAGGTAAACCCACATATTTCCAGGCTTCAGGCCAACATAAGCACCAGACCAGCGCCCTTGGAGGCAGGCTTCTGAAGACCCAGGGCTCAGGGCAATCCCAGTAGACCCCAGTTCTGGGCTAAATCCCATTATCCCAAATGTAAAGACTTCCCAGGTGGACACAGATTCCTACATGGCTTCCATAGCTTTAGGATCCAGGCCAGGCCTTGGAGACAGCTCTCATGTCAACACTTGCAACCCAGGCTCGCGGCCATTCTCATGGCTCCACACCCCAGGACAGCCCACTGGGCTTCAGGCACCAGAATATCACTCACGATGGCAAGCTCAGACCAGACTCTGCAGACCCTGGCTCCACACTCACATTAACAGTGGGCCAGTTGGAGGTTCCAGATTGGCCCTGTGGCTCCAGGATCCAGTGGACCAAGAGTATCACATGCTCTAGAAGCTTCAGTGTCCAGGACAACACCAGTAGATCCTGATGCCAGGACAGCCCCACACAGACCAAGACTTCAGGACGTCTTTTGCAGCTCCAACTTCCAAGAGAGTCTCTGTGGACCCAAGAGTCAGGCCTACCCTTTGTCTCACAGATTTAGGCTCCAGGCCCAATTTGGTAGAGCCAGGCATTAGGCTTATCGCAGTGCCAGTTTAGTCCCTGTGGATGCAAGCTTTATGCAGTCCTTGTGAATTCAGGCTTCAGGTCTGCCTGGGTGGACCCAACATCCAGGCCCATTCTCTCAGATCCAATCAACAGGAACAGTTCAATGGATTCAGGCTCCAGGTTCAACCCTGAAGAACAAGGTGCCAGACCTGAATACTTGCTGATTCAGGCACGAGTCCAGCCTGCCTGTGACCTCCAGCAGAAAACCCATCATGGATTATACAGACAGCTTACCCAGAATTTCTGGAGGAGTTGCCTAGAGAAGGATCTTCCCAGAAAAAGCCAGTCTGCAAAGACTTTTGCTTTTTCAAATATGCAGACACTAATACATGGTCAAAAAGGTCAAGGAAATTCAGAAAAACATGACAGTACAAATAAAATAAAATAAAAAATAAAGCACTAGTAACTGACCCTAAATAAATGGAGATTTAAGAACTTCCTGATAAACAATTCAAAATAATTATTTTAAGAAGGCTCAGTGAACTTCAATAAAATACAAAGAGATAACTCAGTCACATCTGGAAAACAATAAATGGCTAAAAGAAATTTAACAATTACCTGATGATTAGTGAGGCTACTCACTTTTTCATGTGTGTGTTGCCTGCCTGGGTGTCTTCTTTTGAGAAATGTCTATTCATGTACTTTGCCCACTTTTTAATGGGGCTGTTTGTAAAAAAAAAGTTTCAGAAATAACTAATTCCAATCTTCATTTTAAGTTTGTGACTAAGAAATTGGCCATGACTTCATTGCATTAAATTGATGATAGAAATGCAAACAAAAAACAAACATGCAAAAACAATTTTAAAAAGCTGTATGGAGATATTTTTATCCATTAAAGATATTAAAATAATTATTTTTAAAAAAGAAATTTTACAGATATTGAAATTACTTTAAAATTCAAACAAAAATCCTGAAACTGAAAAATATAATGAATGAAATTTAAAAATGCAATAGAAAGTATCAATAACAGGCCATTGCTTTACCAGACTCTGGTGTGGTCATGCGCTCTTTGAGCTGGGACCACTGCCATGCTTCCTAA
This sequence comes from Tarsius wallacei, assembly GCA_963574415.1. NCBI lineage: Eukaryota > Metazoa > Chordata > Mammalia > Primates > Tarsiidae > Tarsius > Tarsius wallacei. Next base: position 21,936 of record CAUYQG010072768.1, on the reverse strand, counting down.
GCTCTGGCCCCCTCTCCTACCTTGGAGAGATGAATCTCCTTTCTCATTCTCTCTCACTCTCTCTCTCTCCCTCCCTCCCTCCCTCCTTTCTCTCTCTCTAATTTACTTTCTAAATAAACTGTCTTTTCCAGTCTGAAAAAAAGAAAGTATCAATAACAGAATTACCCAAACATAAGAAAGAATCTGTGAATTTGAAGATAAGTTATTTAAAAATATACATTGAGAGGAGAAAAAAATGAAAAGAAAAGAAATGAAGAAAGTTTATAGGATTTATGGAACATCTCAAAGGAGTTAATATTTTTAACCGTGAGAGTTCAAGTAGGAGAGAAATAACAAAAGCCAAAAAGCTTATTTTATAAAATGATAGCAAAAGCTTTCCAAATATGGGGAAAGACATAATTACCCAGGTATAAGAAGTCCAAATGTCTCTGCTATGGTTTGAACATTCCCCCTCCCAAAAAAAAACTCATGTCAAAATTTAATTGCCAGTGTAACAGTGTTGGGAAATGGGACCTTTAAGAGGTGATTAGGTTGTGAGTGTTCTGCCCTCATGAACAGAGTAACATAGTTATCAAGAGAGTGGCTTTTATTGGGGGAGTGGGATCCTGATAAAAGGATAAGTTTGTCCCATTTTTTAAATCTGTCTAGTGCACTCACTCTCTTTTCTTCCATAGAAGAGCATAGCACAAAGGCCCTCACCAGATTCTGGCACCACACTCTAATTCCCAGCCTCCAGAACTGTAAGCCATATTAATTTTTATACTTTAAGAGTTAAACAGTCTGTGATGTTCTGTTAAAGCAGCAGAAAATATACAAAGAGAGTCTTCAATAAGATCTAATGCAAACAAGACTATCTCAAGTCATATTAAAATCAAACAGTCAAAAACTAAATACAGAAAGAAGAAGAAAAAAAAGTATGTCATATACAAGGAAGTTACAGTAAGGCCATGGAAGAGTTTTTCAGCAGTAATTTTACAGGCCTGCTGTATCCATACTGCTGAAGAACAAAAAATCCTGCGAATTAAGGGCATCGTACTTGGCAAAGCTGTCCTTCAGAAATGAAGGTGAGATACTTTCCCAGAAAAAAAAAACTCGGGAAGTTTATTGCCACCAGATCTGTCTTACAAGAAATGCTAAAGGAAGTCTCACTCCATTGCCCAGACTGGAGTGCGGTGGCCGCTCCCAGCCACGGCAGCCTCGACCTGCTGGGCTCCGGCGATCCTTCCGCCTCAGCCTTCTGAGGAGCCGGAACTACAGGCGCGCGCTACCATGCCCGGCTAATTTTTTTGATTTATTGTAGATATGAGGTCTCGCCTGCCCAGGCAGGTCTCGAACCCGCGGGCTCAGGCAATCCACTCACCTCAGCCTCCCAAAGCAAGGGATTAAAGGCTGAGCTACCGAGCCCGGCTATAAAGGAAGTTCTTTATCTTGAATATAAATAAATTATCTAATCATAAGTCAAGGAATAGGTAAATGGGTTTTAAAACCTTAATTATATGCTGCCTACTAGACACTAATTCCACCTTTAATGATACAAGTAGATAGGAAATAAAAGGATTAAAAACCTTTTCAAAAACTACAATAAAGCAGGTAACTCTGTAATAATAAAGGAGTCAATTCATCTAGAGGATATAACAACTGTAAATATTTACACAAAGCATCAGAGGACCTAAACATATATAGCAAAAATTAGTAGAACTGAAGGGAGAGATAGACAGTGGCACAAGGGAGGCCAGGTGCAGTGACTCATGTCTGTCATCCCTGCACTTTGGAAGGTGGAGACCAGAGGACTGCCTGAGTCCAGGGGTTCCAGACCTGCCTGGACTACTTAGCGAGACCTTGTCTCCACTATAAATCAAAACATTAACCAGGCATGATGGCGTGCACCTGTAGTCCTCGCTACTTGGAAGAATAAAATAGAATTGCCTGTGCCCCACTGGTCCATGCAGCAGTAGCTGAGATCGTGCCACTGCACTCCAGCCCGGGCAACAGCATGAAACTCTGACACAAAAAACAAAAAGTAAATAAAATATAAACAAATAAAATGGAAGGGGACTTTAGACTTTTAGCGTTGGACAGAACTTCCGCACAGATTACACCTATGCTTTAGAACAAATCGATCTAATAATCACACAGGACTTTCCATCCAATAGCAGCAAAATACATATTATTTTTAAGTGTACATGAAATGTTTCTCAGGATAGATCATAGGTTAGGCCACAAACAAGTCTTTTAATGAAAAACAAGCTTTTAGTAATAAAATTAAACAACATGCTTTTTGTTGTTGTTGTTTTTGTGCGTTAGTTGGTTTATTTATTTTGAGTCAAGGTCTCATTGTGTTACCCAGGCTGGAGTGCAGTTTTGTGGTCACAACTCACTGTGGCCTCGACCTTCTGGGTTAAGACATCCTTCTCCCTCAGCCTCCTAATTAGCTGTGACTACAGGAGTGCACCAAAACAATAGGCTAATGTTTTCATTATCTTGTAGAGACAAGGTCTTGCTATGTTGCCTATGCTGGTTCTGAAATCCTGGGCTCAAGCAATTCTCCCTCCTCAGCCTCCCAAAGCACTGGGATTACAAGTGTGACCCACCATGCCCAGCCTAACAACATGCTTTCAAGTAACCAATGGGTCAACAAAGGAATTGAAAGAAAGTTTTGAAAACATTTTGAGACAAATGAACATGAACATACAACATACTCAAACTTACAGGATGCAGCAATAAAGGCCTGCCTCAAAAAGAAGAAGAATCTGAAATAAACAACCTAACGTTACACCTCAAGAAAGGAAGAAAACAAAAAGAACAACCAAAATCTAAAATTAGTAGAATATAAGAAATAATAAAAATCAAAGAAGAAATAAAATAGAGACTAGAAGAATAATAGAAAGATTATCAAAATTGAGAGTTAGTGAAAGGATAAACAAATTAAATAATCTTAGTTACACTCTAAAAAAGACTCAGATAAATGTAACTCAAAAATGAAAGAGAAAGCATTATGACCAATACACAGAAATAAATAAAAGGATCATAGAAGACTACTATGAACAATTGTATGATAAATTTGATAACTTAGAAGAAGTAGATGAATTTCTAGAAACCTAAAACCCACCCAAACTGAATGAAGAAGAAATAGAAATAATGAGCAGACCAATAAGGAGCAAGAGGATTGTACCATTAATAAAAGTTTCCCCTTAAAGATGAGAGTGATGTCTAGGATCCAATGTATCACTGTTTTCTATGAAACATTTAAAGAAGAATTAACAGTAAGAAAAAATACTTCCAAACTCATTAACAAGGCCACCATTACCTGCTGACATCAAAGTCAACAAAGGGCATTTCAAGAAAAGAAAATTGTAAGCCAGTATATCTTATGAAAATAGATGCAAAAATTCTCAACAAAATACTAGTAAGCCAAATTTAACAACACTTAAAAAAAACATACACCATGATAAAGTGAGATTTTTTTTCAGCAAATCTTAAGATATGATACACCCCATTAACAGAATGAAGTACAAAAACCATATAAACTAAGTCCCCTATGTACAAACCTTCAAGTTACGAACTTTAACAATGAATGCCTGCATTTTTGAACGTGTTATTTATCTCCACCAGATGTCAGTATAACCTGTTGAATATATACAGTACCACATGGCTGTGTGTTTGTGGGGTACCTAGGCTAACTGTTGGACTTAAAACAAATAAGACTTACAAACGGGCTCATTTGTGTGTTGAAGACTTCCTGTAATCATCTCAATAGATGCAGTAAAAGGATGTGACAAAATTTGGTTTTTAAAAGAACTGATTAGTGCATGAAAACTCCACCCTCATAGGTGGGATAGGTGTTATTATAAAAGGCCTAGTTCCACTCCCTCTTGCTCTCTCTTTCCCTTTTGCCTTCTATTAGAGGATGATGAAGCAAGTAGACCCTCTTAGATGCTGTCTTCTTGAAATTGAACTTCCCAGTCTCCAGAACTGTGAGCCAACATATTTCTGTTCATTATAAGTTACCCAGTCACAGCTATTTTGTCAAATGGTCTAGGACAGTAAAATGGTACGAGAAATTAACTTAAAACTGTGGAAGGGGCTTTGAAACTGAGTAAGGGTAGGGTTTTGAAGTTAATACTGGAAAATCCCTGTATTGTCAAGAACAGAGAATTGAGAGAGATTCTGATGAGGACCCAGAAGAAGAGAAAGCTTGTAGGGAAAGTCTGAAACGTTATAACTTAAGTGTTTGTGATCCCAGTGTTGGTAGAAATATGGACAGTAAAGGCAATTCTAATCAGATCTCAGAAAGAAATGAGAATAAAGGTATTATATATAGCTAGAGAAAAGGCCATTCATGTTATAAAGTTGTCAAGAACTTGGCTGAAATATGTCCATATCTTTGGACTTTATGGAAGACAGGATTTAATTGTGATAAACTAGAATATATGGCTAAAAAAAATTGCTAAGCTGCAAAGCATTGAAGAAAAGTATAGCTTTTCTTAATCACATATAGTAACATTTGAGAAGAAAAAAACGAAATTCAGAATTAAAAGGGATGCAAAACATAAAATTTGAAACATCAACAGCCCTGTACAGAATAAAAAAGCATGTTTGGAAGAGAATCCCAAGTGTGCTCAAGAAACAATTTGATGGGAAAATTAGTATGGATAGAAGGAAACTCATTGTCATTCATCAAGACAATGAAAGAAAAACTCTGAAGGCATTTCAAATGTTATAGAGCTTGCCTCTCTTTTCACAACGTGAATGCCTAATTGTTAAGAGGGACAGGCAAGGTGTGCACACGGGACTTCAGAGCTTCCTGCTAAGGACCATATGGGACCTCAGATTTCCAACATCTGGCACAGCACATCTCGGCCACTTCAACTGTGGCTTAAATAAGTCCAAGTGTGGCTAAATGTACTCCTGTAGGAGGTACAAGTCATAAACCTTGGAAGCATCCATGTGGTGCTAATGCTGCAGGCATGCAGACATGATTATCTCCACCTTAATTTCTAAGAAAATGGAGGTCCAGACAGATTTGCCACAGGGGTGAAGCCACCACAGAGTCTCCAGTGGAGCTATGAGAGTGCAGCTGCCCTCAAATCCCAGAACTGTAGAGCTGCCAATATGCAACTACAAACTGGAAAAGCCACTAGCAGGAGATTCCAACCAGTGAGAGGGGCTGTGTGGACTGAGTCTCACAAAGCCATAGATGCAAGAATGCCCAAGGCCTTGGGGGTTCAACCCTTTCCCAGTATGTCCCCAAGGCAGAACATGGAGTCAAAAAAGATTATTCTGGAGGTTTAAGAGTTAGTGTTGTTCTCCTTGTTGAGTTTGGGGCTGACTTGGGACCAGTTACCTTTTTTGTGTGTCTTTTTTCTCTTTTCAAATAGCAATGTCTTTATCGCCCATTCTACCATTGCATTTTGGAAGCACATAATATGTTTTCATTTCACAGATAGAGGAAAATTTGTGTTGGGGTAAATTGTGCTTTGAGTCTCACTCATCTCTGATTTACATATGACCTTGGACTTTGAACTTTTAGTTGAAGCTAAGCGAGTTAAGACTTTGTGACTGCTGGGATAAAATTAATGTATTTTGTATGTGAGATGGGGCAGAATGCCATTGTTTGAGTATTTTTCCCTTCCAAAACATGTTGACATTTAATTACCATTGTCACAGTATTAAAGAGCAGAACTTTTATAAGATACGTCAGTAATGAGAACTCTATCCCCATGGACTAATACCATTGCCATGGGAGTGCATTTGTTATGGGAATGAACTTGTACTCTCTCTTTGCTCTTCTGCCATGTGATGTGACCCACCATATTATAGTACCTAAAAAGGTCCTCACAAGATGCCAGCACCTTAATATGAGACTTCTAAGCCTTCAGAACAATAAGCCAATAAATTTCTGTTTACTATAAATTACCCAATGCTATGGTTTGAATGTGTTTTCCAAAATTGATGTGTTCGAAATTTAATCCACCTCTTGAAAGGTGGAAACTTAAGAAATGAGTAAGTCATGAGGACTGTGCTTTCATGAATGCATTCATGCCTTTATGGCATGGAAGTGGGCTAGTTATCATGGATGGAACTTCATGATAGAGAAATGAATTTGACCCCCTTCTACTATGGCCCTTGTTTCCTATTCCTCCCTTGTGTGCATGGATGTGTGTGTGTTCTCTCATCTATGTGTTGTCTCTTGCCATGGGATGAAGCAGCAAGAAGACCCTTGCCAGCTGCCACTTCTCAATTTTGGACTTCCCAGCCTCTAGAACTGTAAGGAATAAATTTTTTCTCTGTATGAATTATCAAGTCACAGGTATCTGCAATAGCAGCACAAACTGCACTAAAACATTCAGTCTCTGGTATTCTGTTATAACAGCACAAAGACAGTATATATCTAAGGAAAATTAAATCAGTATGTTGAAGAGATATGTGTATCCCCATGTTTATTGCAGAATTGTTCACAGTGGACAAGATATGGATCAATCTAAGTGTCCATCAATTAACAATGGTTAAAGAAAATGTGACATACAAGAGAGAACCTCAAAAACTCTAGAATTTATTTATTAAAAATTGTGTACATATTCTTACATATTTAAACTTCAATCACCTTCAAAGTACTTTCCATTTGATGCATTGTGTCTATCAAACACTTTCTCCCCTGCTCAAAACTGTCTTTGAACTCATCAATTTTGGTGCATTTTAGTGCTTCTGCCATTTTTTGTTTCACCTCTCCAAAATTGACAATATGTTTTCCTTTGTGGATTTTCATCATCCAGGGAAACAACAAAAAAAGTTGCTCAGGGCAAGATAAGGTTAATAAGGAGGGTGGAGTACAGGAGTCATGCAGTTTGGGGTCAAAAACTGCTGAACACTTCACACAGTGTGGGCAGGTGCACTTGTAAATCATCCATCATGAAATGGGCAAATGCGTTGAATGAATCTCAAAAAACAAAAAAAAATTCACAGAAGCTAAATACTGCATCTCACAACAATGCTAGCTGGCACACTGATGGCGATGGGTTCCTAGAACACTTACCTAGTGGAGGTAGCCTGTACTACAAGGGCCCCACCTCACATAGTAGCTTATGGGAGATCTTACTACGTATACACACTTACAAAGCTAGCTATGAAAGGTGATGGACAGGATAGTTTACCTTCCTATAGTAATCATTTTACTATGTATGTATGTATATCAAAACATGTTGTAAGTCAGAATGCATACAAGTTTTATGTGTCCTTCATACTATACCAATAATTGTCACTATCATAGAAACAAAACCTGGTCAATATATTTCTTAAAAATTATTATATTTTAATGTAAACATTTTTACAAATTGTTCTAGTTTTTTCTTCCAGATATATTTAGTCACAACAATGATGCAAGAATAAAGAAACCTAATCACTTCTGTGATACTTCTGCTTATGTTACTTCTTAAATTAACTTTGGTGGATTGTAATTTATTTTTCTCACATCTACCACCAACTTTTTCCCTTCCAAAACATGTTAAATTAAAAAGATTATCATTAATTTAATACATATAATATTTAACATATGTAATACTTGCTATATTTGATTTTTCAGCCCTATATTAGAGTTACTGCAAATATACTTGGCTGTTAATTTGGATATTGGTAGTGACTTTGCCACTGGTATGACTATTTGAGAAATCATTTACTCAAAGCATTTTCCCAACATCTGTCAAAGAATCATTAAAGCGTCTGGAAGAGTCTCTTTCATCTGTATAATATCAGTAAAGACAAAAAGATAAATTAGCCAATTATACTATGATTCATAAAACTTGCATCATTCTAATACACACGAGCTGAAGTAGATGCATAGATCCTATTAGCAATAGGAATCCATGTCATTTACAGGTGCCATGGTAAATATTTCATACTCTAACAGTAAGACTTTGTCCTTCCTACATTAATTTCTTTTCTGTACCTGAGGCAATATTTTTATTTCATTCTAAATAAGAGATGTGAGAAAAATTCAATAAAACCAGCAACAAGTTCAAACAGGACTGAACTTGACTAATGATGGCTCTGAAAAACGTATTTTCTGTAGCTGCTCCATTCTGTACACTAAAATATTACTCCAGTTTTGAGTTAGGGTCAATGAGGGTGCATTACCTCTCAATAAAAATATCAGAAATGTTTAGGAAATACAGAAATAGGCAAAACACTAACATGATAAGAGAGCATGTATTAAATCCTGAAAACATACACAGTTTACTTCATACGTAAGGCACATATGTGTATAAAATTAGGTTAAAAATTCATAGGCAGCTTGTCTTTAAACTCCACTATTTGTGCATGTTCTCATCAGTGTTTCTAGAATATAGTGCTTTTATTATATGTCAAACTATAAGAGAAGAAACAAAGTAAATATATCTGTTTTGAATACTACAGTTCAGAAACATCATTCTGTTCAACTAGGGACCATCTTTCTAGAAAAAATTTTGTAGGAAAATATTAAATACTATTATCAGTAATTATTTTAATGTGCTACTATTAATGATACATAGACTTTTCAGCTTATTTTATTTATTTTAAGTACTTAATATATTTATATAATAGAAATTTCAAAAATATTTTGGTCCTACCTTTGCTGTTGGTCCCAGCTTATGTTTTCAATGATGTTCCTATATAGTAAACAATTTTGGAATTTAGAGATGGTATCTCCCTTAGAACCAAGAGCAGCCATGTTCACTGGATATTATAAAAGATTTGGGTTTTCAAAGCTCAAGCCTCCTGAAGCTTTGAGTCACCATCATGGACTTAAGGACAAGCAAAGCCAACAGAAATGAACAGATACATATTTTGCCTCCTCTGCTGTGAGTTGTAAAGTCCTTTAACTCTGACCAAAAGCTTAGTGTCTTTTGTCAGCACTGAGGAAATTGCAATAGGCTAACTTGTTAACTGTAAGTAGAGTAAAATGTCAAAGCTTTCACATTTTTTGGCGATCCAAGCAAGAAGGGTAGAATGCTAACAAACATGAACGTCTGTTATAGATGAGAAGACACAGGCCCTACTGGATGATTTAGGTTTTTAAGAAGATTCCCCATGATGTGGATTCCAATATCCAATCTGTGAGTGAGGAGGTCAAGGAGTCAGTGTCTTTTACTGCCTTGCCTTCTGATGAAAGTTCCAAGGCTGTGTGGCAAGAGGCGGAATTGAAATGGCTGCCCCAAGGAGACTTTGGCTCGTGTTTCTACTCTTCTCTGGACTGATGGAGTAATGTTATGACACGGCACGGCGTGTGGCACAATCCCAGCTAAAATGCAATGTGATTGTGGGTGCTGAGTTCCCAAAGCTGAAACAAAGGCTGTCAGTGATGAGGACCTCAATATTCAACACAGATTGGGTGAACCAAAACATGACATACTCTTTTGGTTGATCCGTGGGTAAACAACTACTGAAAAGCCCCAAAACAAAGTGAATGCATAGCTTTGCTGATGAGAGCAGTGGTGATCTCTCCCTCCACATCTCCTGATTCTTACCTCTGCCTTTACCTGGACTTTAGCTACATTAAAGGGAATGATAGTCCTGGGTTTGAGATCTACCTGTCCCTAAGGAGAACTAAAGGCCATACACATCCATGCTTATATGCTGGGGAGTTTTGAGGAGTAACACAAACTTTTATGGCTCTGTTGGAAACAGTCTCTATCATACCAGGTCCCATCGGGGGTAGTAGTTGCTAAGTTGGATAGGTTTCCAATGAAAAGGAAAAGATACTCTGACCTCATGGGTGGAGCCATTTGACCAATTCAATTTACTATTGCTGTTATACTAAAAAATCCAATAATTCAAAAAATAAAATTAGGGTTAGCTCATATAAACATTTATTATATAGTACAAAGATACTTGCTATATTAATGATTACATTTAAATTCTCTTATTCTGTGAATTATTTTATAGTTCCTATACTAGCACACTGTTGGGGTTATAAAGACATGCTCTGTCTTCATACATGGTATCTAGTGGGTACTTCATGTGTTATTTGTTGAACAAATGTGAAGTGAAGCAAATTTTATTAATAGCTTCTTGTAAAATGAAGCACTTAATGTACTGAATAAAAGGAAACTGCCAGAAATGAAATATAACTCCTTCATCCTAAATATATTTGTTGAAGTTCTATGAATGAAGCACATACAAATATCAATCAATAAATATTAAATAATTGTCAAGGAGATGATAGAGACATAGTTGCTGGAGAACATTTTGTGACTGTTTGGAAGAGTGTGTTTTGGGTGAGGGAGAGAAAATTAAATGATATCACCTCTACCCTCAAGCATCTATATGGAATTTTCTACCTTCAGTCATCAGCCTGAAAGGCACTCTGTGATTTTTTTTAAAAATCACTTGATTTGTGCTATATAATAGTATATCTTTGAACAATAACGATAACAGAGTTAAGAATACTTCACAGCCAGCAGTTAATATAAAGCAGCCTGAAGAAAGCCAGATCTTTGTGAAGGGACATATACAGATATCTAGTTTTCCCTAAGATATCTGATTCATAAGAAATAGAATTTACAAAACACCATATGTGAAATGGAGTGGAAAATGAAAGAAATGAATGGATGATCAGAGAATAGTGTTTAAAACTCAAATCAAGTATTATCTAGATGATCCAGAAAATCAGCATATTCTGTTCCCTAATATACTGAGTTTTCTCAGCCACAGATATTTTGAATTCGTCATGATAATAAAAGACCTAATGTGGTCTTCATGTTAATTGAGTAATTTAATGACAGTAAATAGATTTTGTCTAAATTCTCTAAGTAACTAGGAAAAATCACTGAGAAATTTTCTTTGTTTGCTTCCTGAATTATAGAATCATAAAATTATTGCTGTAATTTGGGTAAAAGTAAAATTTCTTCTGGAATTATTTACAGAGTTCCTCAAAAGCATTTTTTTCTCATGCCAGAAAATATCAACCTTATAATTCTAGAGCCTTTCTAGTCCAGCTAATGTGCCTAGGGGAAATGAAATGACTCCTCTAGAGACTCTCACCACAGACATTGGCTAGGATTAGGAGATAATTAGGTCTGCGAATGCCACACTGTAAAATCACTCTTCCCAAATGGTGAGTCTCAACCTTGGGAAAGGGTTTGGGTCAGCTCTTAATTTATTCAGAGCGGGTAGCCCATCTCTAAGGTGTTAGAAACTTAGCATGCTCCTGAAGGCAAGCAGGGGTTTATTCATTGGGAACAGCTTTACAAAAGGCAACACTGTGGAAAGCAATGTGAACTGTCCAGGTTTCTGCTCACCTAACATTCACTGGAACATTCTTAGAGTATAAATGAATTTTCCAGTTATGCTACATTGACTAAACACTATAAAAACTAAAAATTTACTTAAGTCAATTTTATCATAATATGTCACATTAAATTAGTAAGCATTAACGATAATTTTAACTCCCAATTCTCAGCTTGCATTTTCTCTTAAATATTAACAGTGAGCAAACCCGTGAAACTTAAGATTTTTTCCATCAGAACATCAAATATTTGATGGATCAAAAAAAAGTTTTAAAAAATGTGAGGTTTTGGATTATTTTATTATCTTTTCAAAATATTTGAATATATACAATTGGGACCTGGTTATTGTTTCTCAGTCTCACATTTAGTAGAGGGCACTCTGGCTGCATAAAAACTCAGAATGTTTGTTGGAGAGAGTTAGTGTTCAGAATTTGTTAAGTAAATTGTGATGCACTTTTAAACATTTCACAAAAGAAATCAACTCTCATTGGATTCCAGTTCAAGATGACTGACTGGAGGCATTGGGCATTCACCCTCTCCAGAAAGAAGAACTAAAACTCATCATACCTCAAATAGAACAGTTAGCAGGGAACACTAGAGTCCAGCAGATAACCCACAGAAAGCACCTGAGGCACAGAGGGAGAGGGAAGCCAGCAGGCAGCTTGGCTGGTATTGACTGGAAACTCCAAGAGGCCCAGTATACAGAAGAGGGTTCATTGAGAGAGCTTTGATGGTCCATGTCCCTATCACAAATGCTGCATTCTGAGCCATGGAGAAGCTCCTCTGTCGTCACGAACCCTGATACCAGTGCAGGTGGGGATTGGAGACCATGAGTGGACGTTGCACCAGACAGAAAATTTTCGCCAGGTCACTCTCCATCTGCCCCCGAGACCTGAGCAGTTGCAGAAGAGTGCCATTTTGGGAGTGCAGTGTCGCAGGATTTCTGTACTAGCATGCTTATGGTAGCACTATTTGCAATAGCAAAGGTATGGAATCAACCTAAATGTCCATCAATCGATGAATGGATTTTAAAAAAGAATGAAATGTGAACTTTGCAGCAACTTGGATGGACTTAGAGTCTGTAATACCGAGTGATCTATCACAGAAACAAAGAACCGAGTACCACATGTTCTCATTCGAAAGTGAACCTTGAACAATTGTCATAATACTATAATAAAGGGATTGGCAGTAGTGGGAAACGGCCAGAGGAGGGAAAGGGAGCACACCTCATCAACAAGGGTACCTGCACAATGACCGTTTGTATACCCGACCCTGAATTGCACCCCACACCTTTAAAATAAAATAAAATAAAATAAAAATTTAAAAAAGGAATTGACAGTAGTGTGAAGCCACCTGGGGAGGGAGGGGAGGGCACACCTCATCAAAAACGGTACCTGCATAATGGCCATTTGTATGCCTGACCCTGAATTTCACCCCGCATTAAAAAAAAGAATGAAATCATGTCCTTTGCAGAAACATGGATAGAACTGGAGGTCATTAGTTAAATGAAATAAGCCAGGCACAGCAAAACAGATACTGCACATTCTCATTCCTACGTGGGAGCGAAAAAAGTTGAATACATGTAGGTAGGGAGTGGAAAGGTGGATAATAGAGACCAGGAAGGATACATGGGAGAGAGCTTGGAGGATGAAGAGAAATAAGTGGAAGGGTACACACATGCAGTGAGACAGAAGGAATAGATTCAGGAATCACACCGAAGGATGCTTATACGAGGGGACCAAAAAAGCGGAATTTATTTATAAAAATTGTACATTTATTCTTACATGTTTACATTTTAGTCACCTTCAAAGTTCTCTCCTTTGGATGCAAAACACCTATTGAGACATGCTTTTTCTATTGCTCAAAACAGTTTTTGAACTCGTCATTTTTTATGCCAATTAGTGCTTTTGCCATTTTTTGGCCTCACCTCTTCCATGGCAAAATGTTTCCCTTTGAGTGCTCTTTTCATCCGAGGAAACAAAACAAACAAAAAACGTCGCTCCAGACAAGATCAGATGTTTAGGGAGGGTAGAGCCTGGGAGTCATGCTGTTTTTGATCAATAAAATGCTGAATACGCAGGGCAGTGTGGGCAGGTGTCCTTGCAAATCACCCATCATGAAATGGGCAAACACACTGAAAGAATCTCCAAAACAAATTCACCGAAGTCTAATGCAGTCTGTCACCACAATGCTAGCTGGTACACCGATGCCATAGGTCCCTAGAATACTTCCCTATCAGGGGAAGCCTATACTACAAGAGGCCTGGCCTCCAAAGGATAATTCCAGGGTGTTTTGGGGTCCTCCCACATACCTAACAAAAAACCTACTGTACTCACCATCAATATGCTGACTTGATCAATATGCATTATGTACGTGTAACTAAATTTCACGTGTATTCTATAAATTTGCAATTTAAAAAAAACTCATGATCTTAGACATTCAGTCATACCATTCTGCTTATCTGATCAAATTATACCAGTCTCCTTTGGAAGTAGTAGTACAATTGTCTTTAGACTATGTTGAAGCATCTAGCTTCCTTAATAGATGTCAAGCTTTCTAAGGACAAGGACCGTATAATTCAACCTGTACAATGTTAGGTCTCCAGTACACAGAGCAATACCTAGAATCGAGTAGGTGTTCAATAAATATAAGGTGGTACAGGGAAATGGAGTGGTCTGTGCAGAGGTCTCGTAGACAATGAATACTTCTAGCTTAGCCCTTTTCTAAGCCCAGACCATCAGTGTTGATAGGTGTCAACTCCTGGCTTCTAAACGCAAGGCTGTTTCCCACTTTGATTTTAAGTCAAAGCTAGGCATTTGCTAGACCATGGGATTTCATTTTTTGAATTCTACAACCATTGAATCTGGTCTAATTATTGCTTAAACATTGTTTTTCAGATTAATCTATCACCTGCTAATATTGTGTAGTTGTTATGCAATATATTAAAAAAGTCACTTAAACTTTCTCTAAAATATGAAGATGTGTTGATTGATGAATGGAGAGCACAAGGTTCTAAATAATTTTCATTGAGCATATTATAAAACATCTCTATTCATCCTCTCCAACACCAATTGAAAGCTATTGGTTTTCATTGGATAATTGAAATTTTATTACTTATTTTGGCATTTTTATAAACTTTACCTTCATTATTTGTAATCCATTTAAGTTTTCATTTCACTTGATTAAATTGTAACTAGGACTTAGTCTTTTGATAATTTCAACAAGATTCCATGTACAAATTTGTTCTGCTTCTTCCATTTTATTCTAATTATTTGCTATATGTATAATGTTACTATTAAAATTTACAACTGGCATTTAAGTATAAGAAATATAAAAACAAATATCTTGGTCATAAAGTTGAGTGTGTGTGTGTGTGTGTGTGTGTGCGTGTGTGCGTGTGTGCGTGTGAGAGACAAAAATAGATAAATATAGTGCTTTTTCTGAAAGATTCTGTCTTTTTATGGTCAGTTTTACTCTGCTCACTTTCTAATAATTGCTTTAATTTTGATCAATTTATTTTTTAGAAGTTTGTTTTCTCAAGAATATTTCTAAAATGTGATAATTATTCTTCGGTAAAGCTGATTAAAATCTCTGCTGAATTTTCTTCATGGCCAATAATCTGTGCCTTTTTTCTCTCATGTGTCTGTCACAACTGGTAAAACAATGCATACCGTCTTTTTCTAGAAGCACTCATTTTATCAAACCTAATTAGTGCATTTTCTCCGGTGCTTTAGCTACAGAAGAGAGCTCAAATCTGAGCAAGTACCCCACTGCACGTTCTTATCTCGGTCAGAAAGCGCTCTTGAGGTGACTTCAGGCATTCCTAAAGTTTGTGTATCTAGGTACACTCCAAAAACAAATTTGAACATAGAAGAGAGGGAGCAGGCATTCATTCCACCAACAAATAGCTCTTGAGCACATACTCTGTGCCTAGCAATCTTCTGAACTCTAAGGATGGTCAATAAACAAAACCGACAAACGCCCAGCCATCACGCTGTGTTTCTACATGCTGTGCTGTCCAATGGAACCTTCCATGATTGTGTCTGCCCTTCCTGTAAGGTAGCTAGCCCCACCCATATGTTCCTATGGGGCCCTTAAGAGGTGGCTAATCTAAGAGGCAGGTTTGTAATTTTACTTAATTTGAGGAAATTTACATTGAAGTCCCCTCATGTGTGGCACAGCACGGTGCTCTAGTTTTTGTGTCGGCGTGTCCAGGGGTAGAGTGAGTGCGAGGAAGTTATATCAATGAAGCACAAGGGATTAAAAGGGACGACGACGGAAGAGGCCAGCAGAGGCCTCCCCCTTCAGACTCGGTTGTCCTTTCATAGATTTACAGGCCAGTTAAAGTGATTCTGAGAGCCATGAGGACTAGGAGCTCCTGAAACACATCATTAATATGCAGAATGGTCTTTTCGCTGATAGGCAATCATGAGCACTAGTTACTGTTCACACAGAAAAGAATAACTGCAGAACAGTCATTAATTACGGTTTATTTACTGTTCCATTGTTAAAGCTAATTGCCTTGATTCATGGATTTATAAATGGAAGGCCGAGTTTATAAAAGCTACTCTGTTTCCCAGGCAAAGGGCTTACCGTTAACTCCAGGTAACTGTCATTATCTTGTGTTCCAGCCACCTGGGCCATACCTTAGTGTTGCTGTAGGGACAATGAACGTTTGGGGCATTAAACAAATGATCCACCCGAGTACCACTTCTATAAAGATGCAACTCTTTTCGAAAGCAGAACCTCCTATGATCTAATCCCTGCTTCTGTTTTGGAAACTTCAGCAGATATGTAAAAGAATGATTGTGAAAAACATGACACCTTCCATTATGCCCGTTGCTATGTGTGTTCTCTACCCAATTCAACAATTTCATCCACCGTAATTCAGTTCTAGACTTTTGTTGGCTTGGCTTGGTTTCCATAGAAGCCAGGCTGAGCTGATTTACTGGGGCCTGAAGATAGTTTGGCCCCAAAGCTGGTGCCTTCCCTGATCTCATCATAATTAATCCTCCCTTCCTCTGAGCTGCCTCATCCCCCTGCTCAGCACTTTAAACAAGTTATCTCCCGTGTGAGGGCATTTTTCATGCTTATTTGTTCCATAGGACAACTTGAGGATTGAGACAGGAATTACTCAACCTTAAATCTGTCCCAATCCGGGAATTCAACGCGAGCACATTGAATGAGTGAAGGAATACATACATGAACCTCGTGAGGAAATACGAGCCCATTTGAATCTCCCACATTCTATGTTTTCATAACAAAATCTGAAGCTTAGCTAACAATTTCACAGATTTTTATTCTACTCAGTATATTAGGATGAACTACAGTAGAAATATAAACAGCCCTAGTTTCATAATTAAAGATGTCTTTCCTTTAGAGTGAAAAGGAATATTATTCAGTATTTTAGTGCTAAGCGTTTACTGTTTATCCGCAGTTTGTAATAATGAGAGTAAAGATGTACATAAAACTCTTTGGTGGGAGGAGTTCTTGACTAACATTTGAGAATAATTAGCAGAATCATTACCACTGCAGTGTGTTGTGGAAATAAAAATGATATATACATTATATATATGTGTATATATATTTATATATTTTTTCTGTTAGTTCTTGCTGGGCTGTACTTCTGAGAAACAGGGAAACCAGAGTGAATGTGAGAAGCGTTGCCCACGTTCCCTACGTCATTATTCCATCGATTTTCATCATTTTTCGTCCTTTGAGTGGTCACCAAGGCAGAAATGGATGTGTGAGAAATTGCTGGGAGCCACCCAAGGAGACTAAGGCCTCTGAGTGAAGCTGAAGAAGACCCAGAGCACACGGGCTGTGGGGACCGTCGGCTCCCTGCATGGCCGGCAGCTGGTCCTCAGGGCAAGGGCGGAGGGATGCATTCCATGGCCACGCTAACAAGATGAGGGTGGAAATAACATCCTGAATATGCCAGCCTGCAAAACTTCATAATGACCATTGCGAAGTCCCATGTTAAAACTGATCTAGAGTAAAGGAAACATAACAGGCTTAATGAAAGGCGATGTGTATTCCCTGTTTGAACGCCCCTCTTAAAAAAGTAGTTTAAAACAAAAATAGCTAATAAAAATATTTGCGGTACAATTGGGAACATCTGAATATGGATGAAATTATTCAATGGTTTTAAGGAAATACTTTTAACCTTTGGATGAGTTAACAATATTGTGGTTATGCAGAAAATATTTACATTAATTGTAAATGCATGCAGTAATTTTTAAGGGTAAAATGCCGTGAGAACTTTACTTACAAATTCATCAGCCAACAACGAAGTAACAAATTCAGTCCAGATTTTAATCAAAGTTAAATACAAGTTGTCAGTATAAATATGGCTATTAAATATTGTCTTTAATGCAGTGTATGCTAAATATCTTGATAATAAATATCTCATAGAAAAAGGAAAACAAATGTCTTTTTCTTAAAACATTTTTCGATCCCAAAAAGAGTTAAAATAATAAAACTAAATTTTACTACTCTTTATTCTTAGTAAATAAAGATATTAAGAACCTGTGGACGAAACCATTTTAAATGCCAATTTTTGTTTCAGTAAGAGAATTTTTGAGAAATAAGCTTTATTCACTTGTATGTGAGTGGTCAGCAAGCTGACAGTTCCTATGTCTACACACTCGGGCACTCCAGAACTCAATCTCTTTGGTTAGCTGTCTAGTATTAGCATTTCCCTGCACAGCATAGAGAAACAGCCATAACATGTGATTAAGGTAGACTATTTATAAAGTGTTGGAATAGATAAATAGTGAGAGAATTGTTTTCACTGATACTTCTGGCTAGAAAAAAGCACAAAATAAAAAAGCTGCCATTTTTGCCAAAGGCTAATATTGTGATTACAAAGAAGGCTTTACACAAACAGGTTAAAATGTGGGCCTCATTTGGGATCATCACTTTATTCATTCAAATCAATACTTTCAGTTAAAGATCTAAATTGACAAGCACAATACAGGTCACTGAAAAGTAATGACGGAAAAGCAATTTAGAAAAACATACACAATTCTCCAAGATGCTCCAGGGAATTTAATGTAGCCAAAAACTGAAAACAGTGTTTTTCCTCTTGTGCTTTTTGCAGAAGTAGCTTGCGTATGACAAGGAAAGGCATTTTGTTCATGCACCCTGCTCAGTGTGATAAAACTATCTATCCAGCACCTAACACCTAACTTGAATTTTCTCTTTCAGGTAACATGACAGATTTTCAAAGTTAGCCATATTGCACACTTTGCAGGAGTCCTAGATACCATTTGAACAGATGAGGATGTAACCATTTCTTGATAATATAAAATATCGATTATGTATGTCACCTTAGTGATTATTGTTTGCTTTTCTCAACTCAACTCTGTTTTTTATGAATGGGGTCCACACACCTTACGCAGTATAACTCAGCAAGCGAATACCTGTTGGTGTTTCAACTTCGACCAAACTCTAGTTTTTGCTCTCCATTGGCAGAAACCAGTACCAGTGCCATATACTTATTCCTTTACTTATTTATGTATTCATTTTATCAGTCATTCCTGTAGTCATTCAACATCTCATTATTATACTGTATTCTATATATCTAAAAATAAAAAATCAAGACACCTTTTCCTTAAGGAATTATAGAGAGAGACACACAAACTATCAATTTGAACATAAAGGGATAAGCACTGTCACGCAAATAAGGTATGTGCCTCACTTGTCTTATCTTCCCAGTTATAAGATCATCTATGCATGGTGAGAAATTTAATACTTCGATATTCGCATTTGCCAGAGTCTGGTATCTGTTATTATGGTTTGCAAGCCATTGCACCGAGACCACCACGTTCAAGGCTGGTAGGTCCATTCTATAAAAACAAAAATGAAAAATATCAATCTCCATCCTTACTCCCTCTAATTCTGGCTTCACTGAGTTTGTACAGGTTTCCTCCTGCTCAATCTCTAGGCCTTCTGAAGGACTAGCAATAGTAGCAATTTTCATTGCCATAACGTGCTGCATGATGTTCTGTGCACAGAAAATATGATCTAACACATCTCATTAACTAAGTTTCCTTTCCTTCTCCACACTCATTCTTAACCAAGGCTATCTTCCATATCCAGAGAATAGTTGTCTTATATGTGTTCATATTCAAGGAAGCTGGAAGCTTAGTACAAAATGTGAAGGTGTACTGTAACTCTGAACAGAGAAGTTATGGATACCATAGCTCCCTCATAATGGAGGGGTGGAGTTACAGATGTTTGGGTAGTTAACAATTCTCCAGCAATGTACGTAGAATTATGGTAAAATAAAGGCACAGACAACTAGCACTTTCTGTGAAATTCAGAAAAGATGGTCCCTATGATTTTAAGATGGGTCTATCAGGGTTGTGCAACAAAGAGAGAGACTTTTAGAAGACACAATGACTTTTTCTTGCAAAGTAAGATAAAATGTGCTGTATATTGAGAATGGCACTTAATTTATTGTAGTTGAAATATAAGTTTTGTTGAAGAGAGGTCCAGAAAATTAACCCAGACAAGTGGCAAGTACCAGCTAATGAAGGATATTGTACCATCCAAAGAAGTTTGTATTTTAAATTATATACAAGGATATACAATAAGTAACTTTTTTTTGAGTCAGAGTCTCACTCTGTCAACCAGGCTGGAGTGCAGTGGCATTCTCACAGCCACCGCAGCCTCAACCTGCTGGACTCAGACGATTCTTCCACCTCAGTCTTCCAAGTAGCTGGAACTACAAGCACAAGTCACCATGCCAGGCTAATTTTTTTTATTTATTGTAGAGATGAGGACTCACCAAGTTGTCCAGGTTGGTCTCAAATTCCTGCATTTAGGCAATTCTCTCACCTCGGTCTCCCAAAGTGCTGGGATTGCAGTCTTGAGCCACCGCGTCCAGCCACAATAAGTAATTTTAAGTAGAAAACTAATATGATTTAAATTAGAATTTTAAGAGACCACCCTTACTCAGTTGTAAAGGATGAATAGTTAAGTTAGATCAGAATCTATGAAAACAACAGCACCTTGCATTGAGATAAATAAAATTTAGAAGAATATAACTTATCTTATTTATCCCCTTACAATGTCCCTATTAGATGAAAATTTATGGACATATGATTTGTACATGTTCCGATAGGTAAAAAAATATATATATCCACAGCAAAGCCAGTGCAATGGCAGCAGATGATTTTTTGAATTTGTTTGTTTTGTAGTCATTTCTCAGTAAATTGAACATGCTGACTTTAAATTTCATCTATAGCACATTGTCAGGTAAGTGTCTTTTTTCTGCAAGATACCTCAGCAGCAATCTGCCAGCAGAGACCAGAATAGAATTGATGAAGTGCTCTCTACCTGTTCTAAAAGATTTCAACTCTTAACATACCCTTGAAGTATTGTTTAATGAATGTAATAGACTAAGTATAATTTGTAGGCAAAAATGGTTTCAAAGACATAGCGTCTCTATCTTTATTTTTGCTTTTCAATATTCATTTGCTTACCTATTTGGTTGGTTTTTATGCCTGACCTAATTCCACAACATATGGAAAAACTCAGC
Source organism: Tarsius wallacei (assembly GCA_963574415.1). NCBI lineage: Eukaryota > Metazoa > Chordata > Mammalia > Primates > Tarsiidae > Tarsius > Tarsius wallacei. The sequence goes on along the minus strand of CAUYQG010072768.1, from coordinate 1,128 downwards.
ATCGAGACATGTATAAAATCAACAACGACGTTAAAGTAAAAATTGGCATCAGGATAAAGAAGAGCCGTGAGACGGGGGAGCAATGGTGTGCGAATGTCCAAGACCTCGAGGCCAATATAACAGCCAGAATTGACTCACACTTTGGATCTTAGTTCCCTGTTGACCAAACAGAAAGAAAAGTACTATCAGTTACAAAACCGATCATTGTCGATGAATCATACTTCAGCTTCTCAGGGAAGCAAGGCTTTTCTTAGTTCTTGGTTCTAAAATTAACTTCCGTTATGCAACTAAAATTAGAAATCGCTCAAGACATGTGTAGGCTTTTTAAAAACCACTATGGTTCTAGTTTCAGTTTATGACATTCAAAAACGGTACTCATGGAAAATTAATACTTCTAAGAGAGGATAAATTTACATGTTACAGGGCAAATATTTGCTTAATAATGGTTAAATGATCCTTTTCTCATTTTTTAAATTTAAATAGTTATGGGGGTTACACATAGTTTTGGTTTGGGCTTTCAGAGGACCTCCACACCCACCTGTACTGGATATGTGATTTTTTTTTGTCCCTCCATCCCTTCACCCCCTCCGTCTAAGTCTCCAGTGTTCATTAGACCATCCTCCATGTTTTTGCATATCCTTAGCTTAATTTCCACTTGTACATCAGAACATTCTGTTCCTGAGTTAGTTCACTTAGGGCGATGTACTCCAGTTCCTTCTAAGTTGCTGCAAAAGACACTATTTTATTCTTTCTGATAGCTGAATCGTATTCCATAGCATATATGTACATCTACATTATCCACTGGTTGGTTGATGGGCATTTATGTTGATTCCACATCTTTGCAGCTGTGAATTCTGCTGCAATGAACATGCAGGAGCAGGTGTCTTTGCTATGTAAAAACCTCTGTTCCTTTGGGTAGATACCATAGTAGGAGGATTGCTGGATGAAATGGTAGATCTATGTTTAGGTGTTTGAGAAATCTCCATACCGCTTTCCATAGAGGTTGTACTAATTTACACTCGCACCAACAGTACGTAGGCCTTCCCTTTTCTCCATATCTGTCCCAGCATCTATTGTTTTTTGATTTTTTAATAATGGCAATTCTGACTGGTCTCTCACTGTAGTTTT
>CAUYQG010072766.1:0-11711 GCA_963574415.1 Tarsius wallacei | reverse complement strand
GATTGGCTTATTTCACTTAGCACAGTGTCCTCAAGCTTCATTCATGTCGCAGCATGTGTCAGAATTTCCTTCCTTTTTAAGGCTGTCATATTCCGTTGAATGGACGTACCACATCTTTTCTATCCATTCATCCGTTGATGGGCCCCTGGGCTGTTTCCACCTTTTGGCTATGGTGAATAATGCTGCTGTGAACATGGGTGTATATACCTGCTGGAGACTTTCAGTTCTTGTGGATAATTACCCAGAAATGGGATAGTGGAGCCTATGGTGATTCTGCTTTATTTTCCTTTTTACTCTTTATCATTTTATTTTAATTTTTTTTGAGGCGCCACTGTACTGTTTTCCATAGCAGTTGCACCGTTTTACATTCCCACCAAGAGGGCACCCCTTTGTTGGCACGTGTTTCCTGGTTTTTTTTGATAAAAGCCATCCTAATGGTTGTTGAGGAGGAATCTGAGCAAGGGAGTGATGTGATCTGCTTTGTGTTTTTAAAGGTTTCCTCTGGCTGCTGTGTAGAGAATGAACTATGGGGTGGAAAGTTCACATCATTTACCGTCCCATCCCAGATGATTTTGAGAATAAGGAGGTCTGAATAAACATGCAGGGACAATGTGCCAGCAATATCCTTCTAGTCAAATCAGACGTGCAGTCACCTATGTTTGGGGGGCAAGAGTGGATCAACTCTGGAGGTCCCCCAAGAGGCTGTGGCAGACAGCGATGAGTGTGGTGGTTCTGGATGTTGGAAAGGAGGCGGGTTGTGCCCATCAACCACAGAAAGGATTGAATGCCAGGATTGATTTCACTGGTGAGAGAGTAGCTGGCTAGGCAAACTCAGGGCAGGGAGGCAGGAAGCAAATGAGGAGGGAAAGAAAAAGGTGGTGTCCCTGGGCTCTAGGCCCCCACAGGACTGTCCTACAGGAGCCAGAGCCACCTGCCTCCAATGGTTAAGCACGCGGTCTGAGGGGCTCAGTCTCCTGGGACAGAGAGGACAGCAAAAAGGAACCTAGACTGGCCCAGCCCTGACTCAGCACTCAGACACAGCGAGTCTTGGGAGGCAGAATCAACAGGTCAGTGTGGCTGCGGTTGTGAGGGAGAAAGCAGAATCAAACAGGATTGATTCTAGAGAGGGCCCTGGGTGAACAGAACCTTTCCTGACGTGGGAGCCGGGTGGGGAGAGGGTAGACGGCTGCCGGCGGAGGTTCATCCTACCATAATGCATTCAGCTGCACATCATGTCGTACACTTTTCTGTATGAGTTTTATTGAATAACAAAATGGTAAATTAAAACAAAAAAGAAGCCATGTGAGGGGCTGAACGACATTGTACTTTCTCTGTGCTCCCTAGCAGATGAGGCGGGAGGAAAAACCAGCAATGCACTTCTCTCCTCCTGGCAAGGAGCGTCCTCGACTGTGACTGGAGCAGTGGCTGGGAGCTGGGGGCTGAGGGAGGGACCAGGAGAGAGGTGCTTCCCCACCTGGGCAAAAACAGACTGGGGCAAAGGAAAAGCCGGAAGCGTTAGACCCAGCAGGCTGGGGAAAAAGCAACCACTGCACCTGTGGCCACTGGGTCAGCACAAGGAGGCAGGCAGGCCGGGAGCAGCTGGCACTGGGGACACACGGCAGAAGCTGGCTGCTCCAGACTGTCCTTGTGTGGGGTGAGCTGTCTTATTTTGTGAGAAAACAATTTTCTCGGCTTTACATTTGAAGCAAGATTTATCACCAAGTCCTTATGTAAAAGATGTTGAGTTACGCATGGGCCGATATCTTCGTCATCAGGTTTTTTTTTTTTTGAGTTGGAGTCTCACTGTCACCCAGACTGGAGGACAGAGGCATGTTCCCGGCCACCGCAGCCTCAACCTACTGGACTCCGGCGATCCTTCCTCCTCAGCCTTCCAAGTAGCTGGAACTACAGGCGCGCACTACCACGCCCGGCTAATTTTTGATTTATTGTAGAGACGAGGTCTTGCCAAGTTGCCCGGGTGGGTCTCGAACCCACGGGTTCAGGCAATCCGCTCGCCTCGGCCTCCCAAAGTGCTGGGATTACAGACTGAGCCACCAAGCCCGGCCTTCATCATCAGTTTTGCAGAAGAATTCAAGAAGATTCAGTGTTGCTTTGTTTATTGTTGCTTTCTCATCTCCCCAACTCAAGCTAGACCTGTTTTTCTGACTGCCCATAACGCAGTGCTAAATACGTGGCTGGCTCGTGGTTGGATTGATGATTTATTTTTACCTGGTTGTTTTGGGGTTTTTTTTGACTTTTGACTTGGGATGATGACATTGGCGCTTGAGAAAAATGAAACTTCCAAGATGCGCTTTGCTCGGGGAGCAGGTGAGCCTTTGTGAGAAGAGCTCTTTTTCAATGCCCAGAGAAAGCAATTTATTTATACCCTGAAATTCAAGTTTTTAAGGCAATTTATTATTATTACAGCTGGCATAACTACAATTATGTCAGAGAACTATTTCTATTGCCCTAGAATCATCTAAACCGTGTTCTGAGGACTCCATCCTGACAAGCGGAGTCTGTAAATTGTATCCTCTCTGCATCAGCTGTGTGCGGACTGCCTTGTGGTGCCTATCAGTGGCCCCTTTGTTCTAGGATTGTGCAACCGGATAACAAAGATGATTATTGCTTACCTTGCCTCTTCACGACCATGAATCTGGCATTTCGAGCCTTGAAACTCATTTCCTCTCCTGGTTCTAGCTGAGAGTGAAACACCCTCAGATCAGTGGAGCCAGTGGAGAGGCATCCAGCACCTCGAGTGTGCCAGCAGCCCTGCTGGGCCGTACAGGGTGGAGGGAAGGGTGGGGAAGAGACAATTCCAGCCCCGAGGAGGGCAGGGTTTGGAACAGAGGCACACATGCAGGAAAGGCTAACCTGGGTCAAATGAGAGCAGTGTCCAAAGAGGAGGGAGTTTGATCGAGGCAGGTGAGTGAGAGAGAGAGATCGCTGAGGACTGAGGCAGCCTGGGAAGGGAAGGGTTGACCCAGGGGAAGGACTTGGGGTGAAAAGCCATGAGGCTGGGTCCCACTGGGGGGAGCAGAGGATGGAGGAGGAGCGAGTGAGATTGCTGAACAGGTAGAGGTTAACGTGGTAAAGGTGGGTATGAGATTGTACAGAGCCCTATGCCATGCCAGGTAAAGGAGTTTGGACTTTGCCCCCACTTAGGTGGTCACTGCCATCTTGGTTACTGTGATAAAGTTTAAAGTCTGGAAGTGTGATACCTCTGGATGTCACAGATCATTGATTTATTTTTTTTTTATTTTTTGAGTTGGAGTCTCACTCTGTCGCCCAGACTGGAGTGCAATGACCGCTCCCGGCCACCGCAGCCTCGACCTGCTGGGCTCCGACGATCCTTCCACCTCAGCCTTCCGAGTAGCTGGAACTACAGGCACGCACTACCACACTCGGCTAATTTTTTTGATTTATTGTAGAGATGAGATCTCGCCCAGTTGCCCAGGCGGGTCTCGAACCCGCGGGCTCAGGCAATCCACTCACCTCAGCCTCCCTCCCAAAGCGTGGGATTACAGGCTGAGCCACCAAGCCCGGCTTTTTTTTAATAGTGCTAAGGTAGACGGATATGAAAGTAGGTCACCAACTTAATTTTGCCATGTAAAGACACACAACTGACCCCCATCAACTATCATCCTACTTTCATAAGTGAAAGGGAATGTTAACACCCTTCGGAATAAAAATAGGAAGAATGACATACCAAGATAAAAGAGACTGCTTCTGAGAAAGGACAGTTGGTCACCATATATCCCGTTTGATGGGCGTGCTACACAGACCAGCTCTGCCGGGGCAGTGGGAGCCGTGGGCCACATCTGGCATGGGGACACAGCCTGGAGATCCCAGGCAGGCAGGGATCAGCTCAGAGGCAACTCAGAGGTTGCCATCTGAACCCATTCTCATGAAGTCCTATCCTCTAGCGTGGCTATCACCCTTGTCACCGTGTCCTCCTGGACCGTGCGTGGCCTGTGGGCTGCTCCTGGCTTCCAGCTCTTACCCTCCTAGTCTATCCTCCACACAGCAGCCAAAACAGGTCTGGAAGAAATGCATGGACCGTGTTCTCCACCTGCTAGCATCCTTTTGTAGCTTGCCAGTGGATGGAGCATGAAGCATAACTCTTGGCCCAATCTGAGGCCCCCATCTGCAGCTCCAACCTCATCGGCTCTCCTGGCTTGCAGGGCTGCCGCCAGCTGGATACTCTCCCATCCTCCAGGGAGCCACGGTCTCGGCTGTCATGTCCTCTATCATGTCCTTCCTCTGTCTAGAATTCCTTCCCCCTGCTTGTGGCCTGGGGACTCCTCCTTGTCCTTAGGTCTCAACTGAGCTGGGACTTCCACGGAAGGTTTTTCTGGAGCCTCCACATGACCAATGCCCCTGCTGTCTTCCTCTCATCACTTGTACTCTTCTTTCATGGCACTTATCATAGTTGGAGAGCTGAGGGTCCCCAAGACCATCCCCACACTGGGATTTTTGCTAGAAGGATCCTAAGACTCAGCATACAGTTGTCGTCTATCACAGCTGAGATCTATGACAGTGACATAGGGAAGATTCACAGCCGGATCACAAGGGAAGGGAGGCAGAGTCTGGAGTACCCGTGAGGGGCTTCCTTACACTCCCTCCTGCTTGGGGTCCCACAGAACACACTCTTCCTCCAGCAGTGAAAATGCAGCAACGTGTGTGAGCTTTCCACACCAGGGAGCTCATTAGAGACTCGGCACCCAAAGTTTATATTGGGGGCTGGTCACCTAGGCTCCCTCTGCTTCGCACGTGCCAACACTCCAGACTCCCGGAAGGAAGGCAGGCATTCAGCCGACACCACATTGTTTGCATAGGCTAGGCTCGGGAGCCATCTCATCAGTTCGTGGTGGATTGGGAACGCTCTAGGAGCTAGTCCCCAGATGCCAGCCAAGGGCCACCTTGCAAGCAATCCTGCTTGTTTAACTCTTTTCTGCGCAGTTGGTAGTGAGAACGTTATCTCTCTGTCTCTTTGTCTATGGTCTATTTTGTGTGCTGACTGAGTTGTGTGTAGTGGGAGGTCAGGATCCCTGTCCGCCCTGTTCCCCAACCCCGGCAGCTGGCACATAATAGGTGTTTCTAGACAAGTACAAAGGGTGTCTGTAGGGGTCTAAGTTCTGGACCCTTACTTCTGAGCCGTGTGACTTTGAGCAATCTCCTTAACCTCTCTTGGCCTCAGTTTTCTTATCTGTAACAGGGGTTATAATAGGCCCTCTCGTAGAACCGCTGCAATCGCTGTTACTATTATTTGTTCAATGGATGCAACCTGAGATGGGCTTGGATTTAGTTAACAGGTCCAGAAATGGAAACCAAGTATGAATTCTGAGCTATGGAGAATTAACAAACAAACAAAACCGGATTCGTCTTGGAGGCTTAGGAAGGAAGAGAATGAGGAGAACGGATGTGGTAGGTCTGAGTGCTCAGAAGAGAAGATATCAACAAGCATATATTGTTGAGTTTGGGACAAGGACTGGTGTTGACAAATTTTGACCGGTCCTCCAGGTCCTGGCTCCTAACCATCAGCCTTCTGGTCTCAGTAGATCACGTCGGTCCTTAGTCTCCCACTTCTTCTGCAGGAGGAGGATGGATTTGGTAACCTGGTCCTCGTGAGCAAGGCTTCTCCTGTGGGAATGTGCCAGAAACCCTGATCCTTGCCTGCTCTGTCTACTCATCTCCTCTCTTTCCAGGGACATCCACTCTGCCCCGGCACCCACTGCTGAAGTGGCTATGTTCTACTCCAGGGGACCCGCCTTGTCACAATGCTGGGTGGCCAGAGGGCTCTGACTTACAAGCCTGGCCTAAAGAATGAACCAGACCTTGAAGATTCTTTTCACACGAATTTGGAATCGCACTCTAAGAGACAGGCCTGCTGGTTAGCAAGAAGGTTCCAATTATAAGGGTACAGTGAAGTTGATTTGGGGACCAGGACAAGTCTTTGTAAGTCAAAGGTATGAGGGAGCAGAAACATCAGTGTACAGGGTAAGGAAGTGTGGACAGCAGTCGAAAGCTAAGAGAGAAATATCTCTTAGTTCTGCCTTGGGCCTGGACAATTTTCTTGCATCAGCTCCAGTGCTCAGGCATTTTATAATTGGAGGTAGTTTAATCAAGTCACTTAAATTTTGGCCTCAAAATCTCTAACACTTAGAGATACAGACTCTATTCCATGTAAGCTGTGTGATCTCAGGCGAGGCCGTTAGCCTCTCTGAACTTAAATTTCCTCAGTTGTGTAACAGAGGGTCTTACATGGCCAACCTCATAGGGTTATTGTGAGGTCTAAATGTGACCTGGCCTGCAAATGGCTTAGCAGTTTCTGACATATGGTAAGTTCTTAAAAAATGTTAGACAGTATTACAACGCCGACATGTGTGACTTAGCAACGCGTATATGTTCTGAGAAATGCGCCATTAGGCCATTTCACCATTTTGTGAACGTCATATAATGTACTTACGCAAATCTAGATGGTACAGCCTACTATACACATAGGCTACTGGGTGTGTGTGTGGGGGGGATTCCCTAAAAGCCAGAATTATCTTTTGGAGGGCAGATCCCTTATAGTACAGGCTTCCCCAGCTGGGTTCTTAGATGGATTTCTAGCAGCCATCAGCATCAGTGTACCAGCTAGCATTGTTGTGAGAGGCTGTGTTAGGCTTCAGTGAATTTTTTGGGAGATTTTTTTCAACGTGTTTGCCCACTTCATGATGAGTGATTTACGAGCACACCCACCCACACTGGGTTGAGTGTCCAGCAGTTTTTGACCCCAAATGGCATGACTCCTGTGCCCCACCTTCCCCATTTACCCAAGTGATTTTTTTTTTGTTTCTCTAGATGAAAAAAGTCCTCAAAGGGAAACATTTTGCCAATATGGAAGAGATGAAACAAAAAGTGGTAGAAGCACTAAAAAGTGTCAAAATTGATGGGTTCAAAATGTTTTGAGCAGTGGAAAAGCATCTCGATAGGTGTATTGTATCAAACAGAGAGTACTTTGAAGGGAACGGAAATTTAAGCATGTAAGAAGAAATACACAATTTTTTGTAAATAAATTCGTTTTGTGGGTCCTCTTTGTATGTAGTATGTTCTCTAGCTACTAGGCCACACATCTGCACAGCGTGTTACTGTGCTGGATACTTTAGGCAATTGTCACACCAGGGTAAGTATAGTCATGTGCTGCATGATGATGTTTCAGTCAACAATGGACCACAGGCATGAGGCGGTCTCATGAGATTATGATGGAGCTGAAAAATTCCTGTTGCCTGGGATTTGTGTGACAGCTGCCTACAGTATTCAGAACAGTAACACGCTGTACAGGTGTGTAGCCTAGGAACAGTAGGTCATACCACGTAGCCTAGGTGTGTAGTAGGCTGTACCCTCCAGGTTTGTGTAATGAACTCTATGACATTCGCAAAATGGTGAAACTGTCTAATGGTGGTGATTTTTAAGTGACACATGACCGTATTTGTTATCCAAACATACCTAGACATAAAAAAGTTACAGTAAAAATACTGTGTGAAAGATACAAATGGTAGCCCATACAGGCATCTTATAGGACCACAGTCCTATATACGGTTTGTCATTGACATTGTCATGTAGCACATGACTATTTTCATAACCCTATTTTATAAGGTCATTCTGGTGACTCTCTGTGTCTGATGGCAACAGATCAAAACACGAATACGACAGAAGATCCTATCCTCTTTAGGCGAATTCTTATAAGGACATGACAGTTTTTACTGCTTCAGCTTCCAGGGTTCTGCCCCCTCACCTGTGCAGAATGCATACGACCGTTTAGCAGTATTTTTTTGACAGCTGATTTTCTCTCTTTGAAAGCATTTGGAGCTCTTTTTCTGTGTTTTAACTGCAGTTAGAACACATCCATCAATTTCCACACAATCCCTTGGTGAATTTTACAGTTTATCTTGGAGTCTGACTCTACATAAAGGACGGTAGTAGTCTGCCGAAGACTTCTTGAACACTTTGTTTTTTGATCAATGCAAGTGTGTTCTCACAGTGCTACTTAATGTGTGTGACCAGGGCTCATGATCTATTTAGCATTTAGAAAAATGGAGGCCTTAAGAAATGAAGCAGTCAACAGGAGCAGCACAGACTGGAGTCTTTTAGAGCCACTGGGACTGCCAGCATTCACATACACCCTCCCCCCAGCCCCCCACCAAGTTAGAGACACCAAGCCTCCTTCACCCATTTGTCAAAATATCTCCCTGCCGTTAAGATGAGCCTTTCCATTAAAGTAGTGATGAAAATGACATTTCTTCCCATCTCAGAATTTAAACGTATTTTAATGATAGAGCTTTTAAATGTATCCCATGAAATAAGACTCAGGGGGATTCGGAGAAGCGCATTTTCTCTCAGTGTATTATGCTTTTATTGCAGTTTCCTCTCTCAAACCTTTTTATCAGAGGAGTGATGCACTCTCTGGCTAATAGAATTGAATGCCACCTTCTGACAGCCAAAAACATAGTCTTTTAGGTTATAGACGAATGCTTATGTTGAAAGAAAGATTTTTTCCTAATGCTGCCTTCTGGTTAGAATGGACCCAATGCGTTCTCTTTCCTGGACTGTTGCATCTGATTTCCTACAAGTCTAACTTATTAGTGTCTTTCTTCCTCTCTTCCCATTTATAATCTACGCTAAAGCCAGGATGAACTTTCAAAGACCAGATATGATGCTTCTTGTGAAGAGCTGCCCCTGGCTTCTCCCTGACCAGGATAAAAATCTCACTTCTTTTTTTTTTTTTTGAGTCGGAGTCTCACTCAGTCGCCCAGACTGGAGTGCAGTGGCCGCTCCCGGCCACCGCAGCCTCGACCCGCTGGGCTCCGGCCATCCTTTCGCCTCAGTAGCTGGAACTACTGTAGCTGGAACTACAAGTAGCTGGAACTACAGGCGCGCGCTACCACACCCGGCTAATTTTTTGATTTATTGTAGAGATGAGGTCTCGCCAAGTTGCCCAGGCGGGTCTCGAACCCACGGGCTCAGGCAATCCACTCATCTCAGCCTCCCAAGGCGCGGGATTATAGGCTGAGCCACCGAGCCCGGCAAATCTCACTTCTTTAGTACATCTTGGGAGGCCTTCAGGGTTCCTTCCCTTTCCAGTTACCTTCTCCCTGCTCTTGGCCTTGTAGCCATCCTTCCAGCCACCCTCAACACGCTTCCCTCCGGGCTGTCTTGTCCTCAGGACAGCTCTTTTCTTTGTCTAGAATACCCTTCCTGCTGTTCTCTGTCTCTCAGGTCAAAGCACCTCTTCAATTGTCCCAACTCCCATGCCAACTACTTCCGCCTTTTCTTCACAGTACTCCTTGTGCTGGGACTATAGGTCTGGGGACAGACATGTAGTTGACGCAGAATGCTGGGCAGGGCTGACCCAAAGCGAAATCGTGAAGAAAGCCAAATATTATTTCTGGCTTCTCCTCTCTTTTTCTTTCTTATCACAGAGCTTGCTGTTCTTTTTTTCCTTTTTTTAAAAAGCTACTGTATTGAAATAGAATTTGCATGCCATAAATTCACCCATTTAAAGTGTCCAGTTCAATAAATGTTATTATACAGACGGCCCCCGACTTGTGATAGTCTGACTTAGGATTTTTTGACTTTATGATGGTGCAGAAGCAATACACATTCAGTAGAAACCGTACTTCGAGTACCCAAAGTGCTTTTCACTTTCAGTACAGTATTCAGTAAATTACGGGAGATATTTAACACTTTCTTGTAGAGCAGGCTTTGCATTAGATGATTCCGCCCATGAGAAGCCAGGATAATGTAAGAGAGTCTTCCCCCACCCCCCCTATTTTATTTTAAAGATGTGGAGTACAAGTCAAGATTAAGTACATAAGTGGTCTACGTGCAGGTAGAGTTTGGGCCTCCCATTGGTCCTCACTTAGGACCAGGTACCCTTAGCGATGTTATGTGCCCTCCCCACCCCCGGCCTCGGCAATGTCCCACTACTGCCGATCTCTCTCTTGTAGTATTGTGATAAATGTTCAGGACCCACTCCGAGCACCTTTTAAGATAAGCTCAGCTAAGCTGTGATGGTTGCTGGGTTAAGTATATTAAATGCATTTTCAATGTCTGATGTTTTCAACTTAGGATGGGTTTATCAGGACATGACCCCATCATAAGTTGAGGAGCATTTGTATTCAGAACTGTGCAACCATCGCCACAATCTAATTTTAGAACATTTTCATCACACCCAAAAGAAACTTTCTACTCATCAGCAATCACTCTCTCTCTTTCCTCTCCCCAGTTCGAGGCTGTCACTAATCAGCTTTCTGTATCTATAGGTTTGCTTATTCTAAACATTTCATATAAATAGAATCACTGGATATGTGCTGTTTTGTGTCTGGCTTCTTTCACTTAGCATAATGTTTTCAAGGGTCCTATGCGTTGTTGCTTGCGTTCGTACTTCATTCCTTTTTATTGCTGAATAACATTTCATTGTATGAAAACACCACATTTTGTTTATCTATTCATCAGAAGAATGTTTGGGGTGTCTCCACCTTTTGGCTATTATAAATAATACTGCTATGAGCAGTCACATTTAATTTTTGTGGGGATATATGTCTTAATTTCGCTTGGGTTTATATGTAGGAGTGTGTTACTTAATTTCCATATGACTTATGGATGTCCCAAAGTTCCTTCTGTTATTTATTTATAATTTAACTCCTTCCCTCCCCAGCTACCTTCTCCTTGCTCTTGGCCATGCACGTTCCCTTCCAGCCACCCTCAATACACTTCACTCCCAGGGAGAATATATTTTGGTGGAAGAGTGAACATAGTTTGTATTATTCCAATTCTTATCTATTTATTGAAGATTACTTGATGGCCCAGCATATAGTTTCTCTTAAAGAGTGTTCCATGCAGGCTTCAAATGTTCTCTAGTTCTCTGTTAGGTTTAGTTGATCTGTTGTACTCTTCATGTCTTCTAATGAATGTTTTACTCATGACTGAAACTGGGGTATTTCTCAACTATTATTGTTGAATTGTCTATTCCTGTCTTCAATTCTGTTAGGCTTTGGCTTCACGTATTTTGGGGCTGTGTTTTTAGCTGCAGACATGTTTATAGTTGCTTATAATTTTCCTCATAAATAGACTTTTATTACGAGATAATGTCCCTCTTTGTCTAGCAATGATTGTCTTAGGGTTTATTTTGTCCGACGTTAGTACTGCCATTTCAGCTTTCTCAGGTCTCTTTTTACTATTTGTATGTTTTCCTCCTTTGACTTCAACCTAAATGGGTCTCTGAATCTAAAGTGTGTCTCTTGTAGGGAGCGGATAGTTGGATCCTGTTGTTTCATTCATTCTACCCATCTGCCTTTTTAAAAGAAACATTTGCATTTAACATAATCACTGATAAGTAGGATTTATGCCTGTCACTTGCTATGCGTTTTGTGGTTCTGGGGCTGGTTTTCAAGGCTGTTGCAGAGCTAGAGAGGGAAGAATGGGAGTAGGTCAGCAACAAATTGTGCCATTCTTGTGGAGGTCCAGCTTTTTTTCCTAAATATGATGCTTCTTAGATGGTTGCAAGTCTTTGGTTAATATTAGAGTTTCAGCCGGGCTCGGTGGCTCAGCCTGTAATCCCGCGCCTTTGGGAGGCTGAGGTGAGTGGATTGCCTGAGCCCGCGGGTTCGAGACCCGCCTGGGCAAGCGAGACCTCATCTCTACAATAAATCAAAAAAAATTAGCCG
>CAUYQG010072765.1:0-29488 GCA_963574415.1 Tarsius wallacei | reverse complement strand
GCCATCCTTTGAGCTGTAGACAGTTCTATATTCATAGAGAAAAAATGAGAATAACAGAGTTCTGTTCATATTCATTATAACCATTGCTCTACATCCATATTTTGTCTAATGATTCTGTAAAAATGCATGAAAATTTGAAGTCCCAGAAACTCACTTAAGCATAAATTTATACCCATTTAACTGGAAAAGGCAAGTATAGACTATGTATAGTTAGATCAAAGTGTTTGATTTCTCTATTCTAATTCTCGGCGTTGTGGAGTTATTTTCTCTTAAGGCCAAAGAAGATGGCTATCAGAAATCCCAAATATCTTCCATTGCAAAAAGAACTTCTGTCAACTCAGTCAATCCCAGAGAAGACAAATTGGCCATGCTTAGATAATCTTTCTGTATTACTAAACCAATTAACTGTGGTCAAGGCAGTGAGACCTAATTAGCTTCAATTTTGGATCCACCACAGTAATAAGACATGGTTCCATGATCTTTAGCCCAACTAGACCTGGATTTTTCAAAAGGAAGGGGTCCTATGTATATATACCTATAGTAATGAAGATAAAAATATAAAAGTTTTCCCCAGCTATTTAAACAAAATCAAGTCTTATAACATTCAATGCAGACTATTTAGATGTTTTGAGGTCACAAAATATGAAGATAGAACTAGTTAAAATTTTGTTTCAAAATTCCCAGAAATATCTAAAAGCAAAATAATCACAACCACCTATTTGAATCATATTCAGTTCTATTTGTTTATTAGGCATTTCACTGGGGCAAAGGAAAAAATAAGAATGGAAAGATTTTAGGTTAAAAGCTTCATAAAAGTCAGGATTTTGGAAGTTATGTTTCTACCAGTTACTAGCTGGATGAGTTCACTGGGCCTCTATTTTCTCATATGTAAAATGAGAAAATTAATAGTGCCTGTGTCATAGAGGTGTTGTGGTGTCGTGTTTGAGGATTACATGGATTTATATGTGTGAATCTTAGACCAGGGCCTGGCACATAGTGAGCACTCAATAAATAGTAGCTGTTACTTTCTGTCTCATTTATCCCTATTTCATCAGTTTTTAGAATATTGTTTGCAAAACAATAGTAGATGCTTAATAAATATTTGATGAAAGGCTGTAGAAATTTTGATTATAACTACTATATTACTCTGCCTCCCCCCCATATATAAACAGGATAATTTAGTAATTTTTCTCCAGTATTTTAAAGAAAAAGTCTTTATTTCCTAACATCTTATCTTTCCAGATGTATTGAAGCCATGATGTATAATGAAAATTAGAACAAAGAGAATACTTTTGTAAATACCATTTATTGAACTTCATAGGTAAGAAAAGTTGACTTTAGGAAATGGCACTTGGAAATAATTATTAAACCATGTCTTGGAGATCACTGGGTTATTAGCAAAGATGAAAAAAATTCAGAGGAATTTTATGCTAATGTATTCATATAATATTTGGAAGACATTGCATGGTCTTTGTGCATTTTATTTTACCACAAAACAAAGGTAAAATTTTATTCTTGCTAAGTTTACCAACATCTACTTATAGAGATCTAGCCTTTTCTGACTTTTTTAAGAGAAAACATTTTTTGTCTTCAGGAAAGGAATATATTGTTGGTAGTATATTCAGTTATCAAAATTATTGTGGTATTGGTAATTTGGTTTGTTTCTATTATCCTATTTTTGTTTAGTTGAGTGAGAGAAATTGATCATTCTTTAAAATAGAAACTGATTGTTTTTTAGTATTCCAGAAAACACATTTTACCTCTATAGAAATGCTGAATAACTTTTTAGAAAAACTTATAGTTAAGCCTGCATCTTAAAATTCAGATAATTAAAGAATTAGAGTTTAGTCTATAGCAGGATCTTCAAACAAGAGTATGATACTCCTGAAAGTATTCAACGTTCCAAGGTATGCAGGTATAAATTGTTTTAAGAGAATACAAATTCAGATCCTCAATTCCCATATGAACTTTTTGTTAAATGGATCTAACCAAGAACGTATGCATGATCAATGTATCATGCCAATTCTCTTTTTCTCGCCTGCCTTTTTGTAATCACCCTTCTCCCATTTAGCAAAAGAAACCTATGGCAAGTTGTATTTTCCAAAAATGGCCCCAACAGTATTTCAAGTCTTACATAGTCTTCCAGTATCTTGTTACTACCCCATCAAGATGTGGAGTTATGTCCTTTCCCTTTGAACCTGAGCAGACTTGTTCTGAGTGCCCTAGTTAAAGGAATATGAAAGAAGTTAATGTATTTTCTTTGTGGGTGAAGTGTGGTGTTAGAAATGGGTTATATTGGCCCATGTGCAGATGTTCAGAATTCAGATGTATTACCAGGTTGGGAGATGACAATGACAAGTGTTTGTTTAATGACCTTTTTTGTTTCCTGGCTGTTCAAAAAAACGTTCCTCCTGTGGGTGAATTGTGTGAAAGGAAAGCATATAACATGAAGGGAAAGGTGCCTTGTTTTTAGGCAACAAACAAATGGTAAGGCTCTTGGCCTTTTTGCCTCATCTATTAAATAATTAGAATATTCAAGATTAGTTTAGAAACATAAATAGTTTTGGTGAATCAGCCCAACAGGCTTTCTGTATTTCCACTATTCTCAATATTGATAAAGAGCCTGATGAGTGTATCTCAGTTCCTATCCAAGCAGCATAACTTCAAAGAGGAAGGAGTTAAAAGTTTCATGTTTGCTTCTAACATACTAACATTACATCTCCAAGTTGAAACATGTTTTAGAGGTAAGTTCGTGGTTTTATATTTTTCTGGAACTTTTTCAAATTCTTAGTAGAAACATTTTTGTTAACTTTTCAGTATATTATAGGTTCTATAAATACCTATTAATTGTTTTACCTAAGCTGAAATCTCCTGCTATTGTCTCTCAGCCATTTCTCACTTCTTTCATCCTACCATTTGCTTAGATTTACATTGACAGAAATGTATTGTGGTTTTTACTGTGAGACATAATAGTCATTGGTATACCTCACATAATACCTGAACTTAACTCAGTTATTTTTTTTTTGAGTCAGTCTCACTCTGTCGCCCAGGCTAGAGTGCAATGGCATGCTCACAGCCACCTCAGCCTCAACCTGCCAAGCTCAGGCAATCCTTCCACTTCAACCTTCCAAGTAGCTGGAACTATAGGCACATGCCACCATGCCCAGCTAATTTTTTCATTTATTTTAGAGATGAGATCTTGCCAAGTTGTCCAGGCTGGTCTTAAACGCCTGGACTCAGGCAATCCTCTTGCATACACCTCCCAAAGTGCTGGAATGACAGGTGTGAGCCACCGTGACTGCCTTTTTTTTTTTGAGTTGAGGTCTTACTTTGTTGCCCAGGCTGGAGTGTAGTGGCACAATCTCAGCTCACCACAACCTCAACCTTTTGGTCTCAGGCGAGCCTTCCACCTCAGCCTCCCGAGTCACTAGGACTACAGGCATGTACCACCACACTTGGCTAATTTTTTAATTTTTTGTGAAGACAAGGTCTTGCTATGTTATCTAGGTTTTTTGCTCTTAATTTCCACAATGTATTATCTAAGATGCTATTATAATTACCATTATTTTATATACCACTTAGTAAAAATGCTGCTAGTTAAGCTATTATATACCATCAGTTAGAAGATACATCTTCATTTCAGAGATGTTAAATGTGTGTCTTAGTTTGATAAAACACTGTATACAAGGGAAACCCAAAAAAAATATTTTTTGGAGAACAGGCCCTTTATAGTATAGACTTCCCCAACTAGGTAAGTTTTCCAGTAATCCACTGGCATCAGTGTACCAGCTAGTGTTGTTATGAGAGGCTGCATTCAGCTTCAGTTAACTTTCAGGGGGAGATTCTTTCAACCATTTGCCCATTTCATGATGTGTGATTTACTCCAACAATCTGCCCACACTGTGCTAGGTGTTTAGCAGTTTTTGATTAAAAATGGCATGATGCCTGTGCCCCACCCTCCCTATTACCAAATCTCACCTGGCACAGCTTTTTTGTCTCCCCCTCCTTGCCATGAAAAAAGTCCTCAAAGGGAAACGTTTTGCTGATAGAAAGAGGTGAAACAAAAAATGGCAGACATACTAAAAGGCATCAAAATTGACAAGTTAAAAAACTGTTTTGAGCAGTAGAAAAAGTGTTTCAGTGGGTGGCAGACGGAGAGTACTTTGAAGGTGACTGAAATTTAAACATGTAAGAATAAATACACAATTTTTAATAAATTCAGGGCTTTTTTTGTGTTCCCCTCTTACACAAAAAAAATTTTTTTGAGACAGGGTCTTGCTGTGTTGCCTAAGCTGCTCTTAAACTCCTGGGCTCAAGTAATCCTCCCACCTCAGCCTTCCAGGTAGCTGGGATTATAGGTATACACACAGCACCTGGCTAATATATAGTATAGTATTCTTAAAATAGGTAGGTATAGGAGTATACCTACCTATACTTGCACATAGGTAGGTATAGGAGTAAATGACCCCAAGAAAACAGTCTAGAACATAGTGCATTTAACTAGAAAATCAGCCTCACTTAATTTGAGTTAATTCATCTCACTTTTTTTGTTTGTTTGTTTAGTGGGAGTCTCACTCTGTTGGCTAGGCTAGAGTGCAGTGGCTCACTGACAGCCACCACAGCTTTGGTCTGCTGGGCTCAGGTGATCCTTCCACCTCAGCCTTCTGAGTAGCTGGAACCACAGGTATGCGCCACCACACCCCACTAATTTTTTGGTTTATTGTAGAGACGTCTTGCCAAGTTGCCCAGGCTGGTCTTGAACCCCTGGGCTCAGTCAATCCTCTCACCTCATTCACCCAAAGTGCTGGGATTATAGGTGTGAGCCACCACACCCAGCAATTCTTCTCAGATATTTATATTCTGTTCTAATTCACAAAAAAGCATAAGTTGTTTTCAGTCACAAAATTTCTCATCTGTATATAATTATCCTCAAGAAATCTATATGATTTCCAAATTCTGTGATTTTTTTTACTCAGTTTTGTCTTAATTTTAGGCTTCATAATCTAGATGACTCTTAGAAGTGAAAGGATTATAGAAACATCTTGGTAATGCCTATTGGCTAACTTCTGTAGGAATTGAGAAGGAGCATTTCTTTGATAATAGGGTCTTCAAATAGTGGTTTTCAATTCTTTGCTTTCAATAAAATTGAAGGCTTAAATTGTCAACTAAAATATTAAAAATAATTTGATGATAAATCAGCTTGTGACTTTTGGCATATAACTTGGAAAGAGTCCAAGAATTGAGTGGTATCACGACAACAAAATTCTTGTTTCTTTTGTTTGTTTGTTTGTTTGTTTTTTTGAGTTGGAGTCTCACTCTGTCGCCCAGACTGGAGTGCAGTGGCCGCAGCCTCGACCTGCTGGGCTCCAGCGATCCTTCCGCCTCAGCCTTCCAAGTAGCTGGAACTACTGGCATGCGACCACACCCAGCTAATTTTTTTATTTATTGTAGAGATGAGGTCTCACCAAGTTGCCCAAGCGGGTCTCGAACCCGCGGGCTCAGGCAATCCACTCACCTCAGCCTACCAAGGCGCGGGATTACCACAGAGCCAGCTTCTTGTTTCTTTCTAACTATATACATGAGTGAATTTTCTTAGCATTTATATCTATATTTATAATATAGTAATAAAATTGTCTTATTCTAACAACTATTACCCATGAATATAGAATACGCTATCTCATTAAAATATCCATTTCCAATAAAGCTTTATTTTGTTTTTAATAGTTATTTATTAAAATTAATATATTGTTTTTATCACTTGAATTGTAATGATAATCCAGAGAAAATTTTTAGGCACTTTAAGACGTTTAGTCATTGAAGCGTTTTAAATTTTTAAAATTTTTTTTTACTTCAGTAAATATGATTTTAACATCTTGAGAAACAAATGTGTGATAGAATATCAATAAAAGACTTTCAAACAGCCGGGCTCGGTGGCTCAGCCTGTAATCCCACGCTTTGGGAGGCTGAGGTGAGTGAATTGCCTGAGCCCGCAAGTTCGAGACCCGCCTGGGCAACTTGGTGAGACCTCATCTCTACAATAAATCAAAAAATTAGCCGGGCATGGTAGCGCGCGCCTGTAGTTCCGGCTACTTGGAAGGCTGAGGTGGAAGGATCGCCAGAGCCCAGCAGGTCGAGGCTGCAGTGGCCGGGAGCGTGCCACTGCACTCCAGTCTGGCGACAGAGTGAGACTCCAACTCAAAAAAAAAAAAAAAGACTTTCAAGCATTATACTATAATACATTGAGATTAAATTATATGGGAAAGTGTAATGGGAATACAAGAA
This sequence comes from Tarsius wallacei, assembly GCA_963574415.1. Lineage (NCBI taxonomy): Eukaryota > Metazoa > Chordata > Mammalia > Primates > Tarsiidae > Tarsius > Tarsius wallacei. Next base: position 23,206 of record CAUYQG010072765.1, on the reverse strand, counting down.
GTTAGGCATAAGAGAAAAAATGCTAAATTTCTTTTTAAAATGTATATGTTAAGGAGTGATGGTTAATATTAGATTGCTGTGATATTTACATAAAATAGGCCAGATGTGGTGGCTTATGCCTGTAATCCCAGCATTTTGGGAGATGGAGGCAGGAGGTTGCTTGAGACCAGCCTGGTCAACATAGTGAGCCCCTGTCTTTACCTAAATAATAAGTAAAAATTAAAAATAACAAAATGGGTTTATTTTAAAATATTAATATTACAGAAATGACTTTCTTTGCAATTTGTGAAACAAAAATGTTTTATATTGACTCTAAAGTATACAAAAGGGGCCGGGCTCGGTTGCTCAGCCTGTAATCCCAGCACTTTGGGAGACCGAGGTGAGTGGATTGCCTGAGCCCGCGGGTTCGAGACCCGCCTGGGCAACTTGGCGAGACCTCATCTCTACAATAAATCAAAAATTAGCTGGGAGTGGTAGCACGTGCCTGTAGTTCCACCTACTTGGAAGGCTGAGGTGGAAGGATCACCGGAGCTCAGCAGGTCGAGGCTGCAGTGGCCAGGAGCAGCCACTGCATTCCAGTCTGAGTGACAGAGTGAGACTCAAAAAAAAAAAAAGTGTGTAAAAGGGTATTTCACTTTTCAAAATTACTTAAAAAGTATGGAACCAAGCATTTTTTTAAAAATCTCAAACCAGCAGAGATAGAAGAAAAAGAAATGTAGTAAACTGTTAATCCAAGAAGTCAGAGAAGGAAGAAAAAAGGTAAAAATTTAAATGACAGCAAAAAATCCAAGTATTTCAGTAATCACAATGTATATGTTATAGGTTTATGACAGTTAATGAGCATCTAGTACATTTAGGGGGTATGATAAGTACCTTCAAAATCAAGGAAATATTGAATAAAAACTTGGGTTTTCTATGTTTACATTCTTATTAAAATATCTAATAAAGTTATTTCCAACTAGTTTTATTCTCTACATTTTTACTAAATAACAAAAGTTTTAAGTTCATTGGACGCAGATGATAAGTAGTAATTATTCTGTTATACTGAGGGTATAACAGAAGAAATTACATTGCTATGAAGGCTTTGAAAGTCATATATTTGATAGGATTAGGGCTGGAGATGAACAACTTCATATCAAAGTTTTTGAAAACTTAGATTAAATGGTTATTTTTAAAGGAAAAAAGTTATAAAAATTTACTCAATAGAACATCAGAACACAAATTAAAAATATTTAATTGGGCCAGGCATAGTGTCTCACACTAGAATCCTAGCACTTGAGACGAGCCTGGTCAACATAGTGAGACCCTGTTTCTACAGAAATAATAAGTAAAAATTAAAAACAAAATGGGTTTAATCTTAAAATATTAATCTTACAGAAATGACTTTCTTTGCAATTTGTGAAACAAAAATGTTTTATATTGACTTTAAAGTATGTACTTCACTTTTCAAAATTACTTTAAAAGTATGGAACCAAGAATTTTTTTAAAAAGGCCAAGACAGGAGGATCACTTGACGCCAGGAGCTTAAGACCAGCCTGGGCGACATAGCAAGACCTCTTCAAAAAAAATAAAAAGTAGTCAGGCATGGTACTGTGTGGCTGTAATCCTAGCTACTCGGATGACTGAGGCAGGAGGATCACTTGAACCCAGTTCAGGGCTGCAATAAGCTATGATCATGCCAGTGCATTCTAACCTGGACAAAAGAGCGAGAGACCTCAAAAAGAAAAAATATTGAATTAATAATCATGTCTCGCCGGGCTCGGTGGCTCAGCCTGCAATCCTGCGCTTTGGGAGGCTGAGGTGAATGGATTGCCTGAGACTGCGGGTTCGAGACCCGCTTGGGCAACTTGGCGAGACCTCATCTCTACAGTAAATCAAAAATCAGCCGGGCATGTTAGCACGCGCCTGTAATTCTGGCTACTCGGAAGGCTGAGGCGGAAGGATCACCGGAGCCCAGCGGGTCGAGGCTGCAGTGGCCGGGAGCGGCCACTGCACTCCAGTCAGGGCAACAGAGTGAGACTCCAACTCAAAAATAAAATAAAATAAAAATAATCATGTCTCTCCACAAGCTTTTATGGAATACATGATTTCTATATTATAAAAACTTTTAGGAAAAAAGTATTCGGCACATTTTAAACCTGTGGTGTTAACCTACTGCAAACCTTGCCATGGAAATAAATGTAAATTGTAAGTCATTTCACTTATGATAATCTCCAAAATCTTAAGATGTTATCACAATTCAGCAGTTACTTCTACACACACACACATACACAAATGAACTAACAGGCTTTAATTACAGGATTGCAGTTACTGTAATATACCTTTTAAATTGGTTAAAGGAGAAGATCTTTATTAATAGTAGATTGAGCTGAGTGCAGTGGCTCATGCCTGTAATCCCAACACTTTGGGAGGCAGAGGCGAGAAGATTGCCCGAGCCCAGGGATTCTAGAACAGCCCGGGCAACTTGGTGACACCTCGTCTCTACAATAAATCAAAAAAATTAACCAGGCGTTGTGGCACATGCCTTTAGTTCCAGCTACTTGGAAGTCTGAGGCTGAAGGATCACCTGAGCCCAGCAGGTCAAGGCTGCGGTGGCCTTGAGCAAGCCACTGCACTCCAGTCTGGGTGACAGAGTGAGACTCCAATTCTAACAATAGTAGTAGTAGTAGTAGATTGAAGAGAAAGCATGCTTAAAATGAAATACAAGTCTTAGAGAAAGGAAAAGTGGGAAAGGAAGAGATCAGAGTTATAAGAGTTAAAGGAAAAGGACAGACAAGTGGTAATAGGTCACTTGTCTGTGCATATGAAAAAAATACAAGTGGGCCAGGTACAGTGGCTGGCAAACATGATCTGTATATCAACTAATTATCTGAAATGTGTTCAGCCTCTGTGATTTCAAACATTTATTTAAAAAATTATTGACCAGGTGCGGTGGCTCACATCTACAATACCAGTACTTTCGGAGGCCAAGGCAAGAGACTCACTTGAGCCCAGGAGTTCGAGACCAGTCTGTCCAACATAGACTTCATCTACAAAAATTTTAAAAGTAGCTGAGTGTGATGGTGCATGTCTGTAGTCCCAGCTACTGGGGAGGCTGCGGCAGAAGGATCGCTTGAGCCCAGGAGGTCAAGGTTGCAATGAGCCAGGATTGTGCCACTGCACTCCAGCCTGGCCAACACAGTGAGACCCTCAAAAATGAAAATAAATAAAAAGTGGATCCCTATCTCATACCATTCAAAACCAAATTCCAGGTAGCATAAAGACCTGAGTGTGAAGAGCAAAACTTAATTTTTTAATATTTAAGCAAGATCATTTATGAGCTTGTAATAAAGAATTTACTAAACAAGATACAAAAAGTATATAAAGGATTGACACATTTGACTATTAAAATTTAGAAATCTTTACAACAGATGGCACTAAAAGGATAGTACGTTTATCATGTACGTAACGAATAGGTGGTTTGTATTCAACATAATGTAACAGAATCCCAACAAATCAATGAGAAGGCAAACAGTCCAATGGGCTTTAAGAGGCAGTTATAAGAGAAAACCCAAATGGAAAATAAGCATATGAATCCCTACTAATCATACAAATATACATTAAAGCCACAGTGAGCTAACACGTAACACTCATAATTTTGATGAAAATTTAAAAGTCTTAATCGGGCATGGTGGCACACACCTGTAGTTCTAGCTACTCTGGAGGCTGAGAAGTAAGACCTAGGATTTGGTAGCATAATACGGTGACTATAGTTAATTTATTGTATAGGTTGAAATAACAAAAGTGGAGTTGGAATGTTTCTAACAAAAAAATGATAGATGCTTGAGCTGATGGATACTTCAGTTGCCCTGATTTGATCATCACACATTGTATGCCTATATCAAAACATCACATGTACCCCATAAAATTATGCAACTACTATTTACCCATAAAAACAAAAGTAAAAAATTTTAAAAGTCTGACAAGACATTTGTGAAGATGCAGAACATTCCTCATAAATGTTCCTGAGAGTGTAAGCTGGTACAACCACTCTGAAGAACATTTGACAATATAGTATAGCTCGAGATGCTTAACACCCTAATACCCAGAAAATCTACATCTAGATATTGTGGAATAAACTTCTTTTAAACCTCAGTTTATGTCATTCAAACTTGACTAAAATTGAAGCTAAAAACACTTTAGGGAATACAAAACTGTTCAGAAAGAATTTTAAAAGGTTAGGGAAGAGTTACATAGCTGCTACCATAAAATTCAGGTAAAATATGCTTGTTCAGTGTTTACGCAAAAGGGCGAAGATTCATTCTTATAACATTCTTAGATTTGTATTTAATGTTTTCTTGCCAGGATGTTACCTGTGAACATGAGATTATAGAAAGCAAACTTAAGAAATATTTGTGCAGGCTGGGAACTGTGGCTTACACCTCACTTTGGGAGGCCATGGCAGGATAACCACTTGAGCCCAGGAGTTTGAGACTAGCGTGGGCAACATAGTAAGATCTTGTCTCTACAAAAATTAAAATTAGCCAGGCATGGTGGTACTCACCTGTAGTTCCAGCTACTGGAAGGTTGAGGCGGAAGGATCACCTGAGCCCAAGAGCTTGAAGCTGCAATAAGCCATGATCATGCCACTGCACTCCAGCCTGGGCAACAGAATGAGACTTCAAATCAATATTCATTTATACATACGCATAAAATTATCTGAGGTGTTTGTGTGAATAGGCTGAATTAGCTTATTTTGCGATAATGACCAGCTAATTATAACCTTATTACATTTATAATTAATTCAGTATCACAATATTGTTAATCTTACTAAATAAAATTATCTGAAGGGCTTTATCCTTGCAGAAATTATTTTTGCATATAATATCTAGTGAATTAAAGTACAATATGAATTAGTTCATTCTTTAGTATATAGAGAAATACTTGCACTTGTATTTGTAAACAGAGACATATTCAGAAAAGTTCTTTATAGTAATGTTTGTAAGATTAAAAGATTAGCAGTAATCTAAATGACCATCAATAGGAGATAGGATTAATAAACTGTATGCACAGTGTAATAGAGTTTAGCAGTTGAATGCATTAGAGCCACTTAATGCAACATAAATAAGTCTAAAATTATAATTTTATGCAGACAAAGACAATGCAAAGCTTATATGATATTCTTTACATAAAATTTAAAAGCCTGCAAAATACGACTTTGTACTGTCTATTGATGTGTAAATGTAATGTAATAATATAAAAAGATGAGTAGAAAGGCAAACAGTCCAGTGGGCTATAAGAGACAGTAACAAATTCTACAGACATGATGGAAAATATTTTGGAGTGGGTGTGGGGAGATAAAGCCTTCAAATGAATTTGGATGGTGAGTGTGTGTGGTTTTCAAGTCATCCAAATTTGGAAAATATTAAGATTTATTGGGCGGGCTCCGTGGCATAGCCTGTAATCCCAGCACTTTGGGACGCCGAGACGAGTGGATTGCCTGACTCCACGGGTTCGAGACCAGCCCTGGCAACTTGGGAGACCTCGTCTCTACAATAAACCAAAAAATTAGCTGGGCATGGTAGCGCGTGCCTGTAGTTTTGGCTACTTGGAAGGCTGAGGCGGAAGGATCGCCGGAGCCTAGCAGTTCGATGCTGGGGTGGCCATGAGCGTGCCACTGCACTCCAGCCTGGGCGACGGAGTGAGACTCCGATTAAAAAAAAAAAAAAGATTTATTAAAGCTGGCCATGGGATACAAATATATTTGTTTTACTTCTTCCTCCTGTGGAATATTTTATTTTAAAAATTTATTCTGACTTCCTAACTCACTCTAATGCCACCTACGCTCTAATATACCAAAATCAGACAAAGACATTACAAAGGGGGAAAAGTACTCACCAATGTTTTTCATAAATATGGATGCAAAAGCCCTTAGTAAGATACTAGCAAATAGAATCCAACAATATATATAAAGAATTATATTCCATTAAACAAGAGGTATTTATTCTAGGTAAGGCTGACTCAACATTCAGGAATCAAAGTAATCAATACACTAATGACGAAAAACAACATGATTATATCAATAGATGCAGAAAAAACATTTGACAAAATCCAACACTGAATCATGACAAAAACTTTCAGCAAGCTAAGAACAAACTTTTTCAACTTGATTTTTTAAAATCTTGAAAAATCCTACAGCTAACATACTTAATGATAATAAATCATATGCCTTCCCACTAAGATCAGAAATAAAGCCAAGATACTCTCTCACCACTGCCATTCAACAATATACTGAGGTGCTAGATAATGCAATAAAACAAGAAGAGAAAGGTGTATATAGATAAGGAAGAAATAAAATGGATACAGATGACTTTATGCAGAAAAATCACAAAGAATCAAAAAGCAAAAACTAATAAGCAATTACAGCAATGTTGCAAGATACAAGGTTAATACACAAAACTCTATTTTTTTCTTATATACCAGTAATGAACAATTGGAATTTGAAGTTAAAAGCCTAGTACTATTGGATTGACATTAGTACCGAGAGAAAGAAATGCTCAAGTATAAATCTAACAAAATATGTATAAGACTTACATGAGGAAAACTATAAAACTGGTGGAAGAAATCAGAGAAGATCAAAATAAATGAAGATATTCCATGTAAATGAATAGGAAGACTGTATTATCAAGATGTTTTTTCCAACTTGATTAATAGATTCAATTAATAGATTCTGATTGGGATCAGAATCTCAGCAAGTTATCTTGTGGGTACAAATTGATTCTAAAGTTTAATTGTAAAGGCAAAAGACCCAGAATAGTCAACACAATATTGAATGAGAAGAACACAGTTGGAGGAGTGACACTACAAGATTTACATACTATAAAGCTACAGTGGTAGTAGCCAAGACAATGTGGTATTCGTGAAAGAATAAACCAGAAATAGATCCACACAAATAACAACTGATCTTTGATCAAGGAGCAAAGAAAATTCAATGGAGAAATGATAGTCTTTTAAACATATAGAGCTAGGACTACTGGATGTCCACATGCAAAAAGTGAAGCTAGGCACAAGAATCAGTTTGCAACCTTACACCATTCACAAAAACAATCACCTTTCACAAAAATAATCAAATGGATCATAGACCTAAAAGTAAAACACAAGCCTATAAAAGAAGATAGCACAGAGAAAATTTGGATGACTTTGGGCTTGGCTAACTTTATCTTTTTTTTTTTTTTATAAGTTTAAGGGGTGCAACTGCAGTTTTGTTACATGCTGTATTGTGTAGTTGTTAAGTAACAGCTTTTAGTGTAAGCATCACCCAAATGTATATTGTACGCGTTAAGTAATTTCTCATCCTTCGTTACCCTCCCACCCATCCAAATTTTCAATGTGTATTATTTCACACTCTATGTCCATGTGTACACATTATTTAGCTCCTACTTATTAAGTGAGAACATGTGAGTTATTTCTATTTCCTCTAGTTCTATTCATGTTGCTGCAAAGACATGGTTTTACTCTTTTTTTATGGCTGAGTATTCCAGTGTGTGTATGTGCATGTGTGTACCATATCCAATCATTCGTTAATGAACACTAAGGGAATTTTTTAGATACAGCACTAAAAGTCTGATCCATGAAAGAAAACTTTGGTAATTTGAACTTCATTAAAATTAAAAACTTTTGCTCTGCAAAAGACACTGAAGATAATGAAAAGACAATCTCTCAGATTAGAAGAAAAAACTTGCAAAACAATAAAATGCTACTATATACCTATTACAATGGGATACACCCAAAACACAACACAAAATGCTGGCAAGAATGTGAAGCTTCAGGAATTCTTGATGTATTACTGGTGGGAATGCAAAATGTTAGCAGCTAATTTGGAAGACAGTTTGGCAGTTGGCAGTCTCTTACAAAACTATGCTATTACTATGTCATCCGACAAACTCCACAGTGTTTACCCAAATGAGTTGGCAGTGTAGTCTTTACAAAGACCTGCACATCAGTGTTAATAAAAGTCTTATGCATTATCTCCTAAACTTGTTAAGCAACCAACATGTCTTTCAGTAGTGACTGGGTTACCAAACTGTGGTACATCTAGACAGTGGAATGTGATTCAGCATTAAAAAGAAATGGGCTATTAAGCCATGAAAAGTCATAGAGAACCCCTAAATATGTATTACTAAGTGAAAGAAGCCAATCTGAAAAGGCTACATACTATATGACATTATGGAAAAGACAAAACTATGGAAATAATAAAAAGATCACTGGTTGCCAGGAGTTGGGAGGAGAAATGAGTGGGTGGAAGGTGGGATGAATACATGGAGCACAGGGGATTTTTAGGACAGTGAAGTTATTCTGTATGTGGATACATGTATTTGTATACACCTATTACTCAAACCTATAGAATGCACAACACAAAGAGTGGACCCTACCGTAATCTATGACTAGTTAATACTAATGCATCAATCATGGCTCAGTTATAACAATAATGCAAAATGTTAATAGGGGCAACTGTGGGGTTAGAGGTGCGTTAGAAGGTATATGGGAACGTGTACTTTCTGTTCGTTTTATGGACCAGTTCCAGGTATAAGAAGGCTGAGATGTTATTCCTACAGTTTATCTCTTTGTAAGGAAAATAATTTCTTCTTTGTTTTTCCTTTCATTACTTTACAGATAAGATAATCTTTATTATATTACTTTATAGATAATAACTTTTTAGTTTATTCTTTATAAATAATCTTTATAATCTCTGCTACATTTTTTTATGCCAATGCATAGAATTGTTGTAACATGTTAACTTTGTATGCTTTTAAATACACATTTCTAAAAATCATTCCACATAAATTAAATAAAAAGTCATGAATATGGTAGAACTTAGATTTGCCTTGAACTTCCAATTTACCTTCCTTCTATTTGGAAAGTTTAGAAAGACCTTATTTTTGTTTTTGTTTTTTAAATTTTTTTATTCCCTGACTCTTGCACACAGGGTTCTGAATAAAAATTTAGTTTCACCCAAAATCTGGGAAACAGAAATGAGGTGGAGGCCATCTACAATGTGGTTCTGACCATCAGCACCGTTTAGGAAGACTGCAATCTTCCTGTGAGATTCCAGTGCACATTTGCCAGTTTCTTAGGTGTCTCCATCTTCTTGACCTGATGCTACTTCAGGTGTCTTCCTGTTTGTTGTCTTGATGATAATGCTGCTGCTGCTGCTACTGCTGTCTCAATCTATCCTAGCCTCAGAGTCAGTTACCTCCCTATGGGACCACTTCTATATTGTTCAGGGCAGCCTAACATAGGTCTTTCTCCTTCAGGCTTCCAAATTTAAAAACAAAATCCCTAAATATCTGTATTAAATCTTTTCCATTAATACTGAAGAGTGAATTTTGTTCCAGGTCTTGAACCCTGGTTGGTTAAATGCATCACACAACATAGTGAGAGCCCATCTCTACCAAAAACAAAAAACAAAAAAAAAACCAGGTGTGTTTTGTAATGAGAATGAGGAGTGAGAAAAAAGCTGAAATTGCTAAATAGAGGCCAATTTTCATTATATCAGTGTACAATATCAAGGAATGTCTGAGCCACACAGATTTACTAACTCCTATTAGGCCAGTAACTTAATTTTTTTATACTTAGGACTCATTAAAGAAATATCATCAAAATCAATGCATCTGAAGCTAGAATTATGACAGCCAAAGGAAACTGACAGTTTTATTTCTCTGTAGGGATAAGCACATTGTGATGAATATATTTGGGTTTTATGAATTCCGCGTTCAAATTTCATTTTCTCTTATTTAGAGTAAGTTTTCACCGTAAGGAAGTGTCAACATGCTTTTCCTTTTGTTTATTTTTTTGTAACCAGATGGCCCTTAAACAGGTTACATCTGTAATTTGATGACTCAAAAACATTTAAATAAACACGTTACCTTTCCCTTTGGTATTTTAAACTGTTACTAATTCTTTGAAAGTAAGAATTCCTGATGCTTCCTGTAGAGCAGTGAACTATATGTGATTAAAGCAAATTCAATATTCAGGAACCAGAGAAAGGAACTATTCCTCTTGCCATCTTTCACATACCTATTTTTACCTATGAAACGTGCTCAGAATTGAGTCACTTCATATGTTTTTACTAACTTAAAACCCAATGCAAAAGTATAGTGTTGCCAGATTTTTCCAGTTTTTGAAAACACTTCCAAAAATCTGGACTTTTTTTACTCAAAACCTCCCAATTTAAAATTTTTTGTTTGTTTAAATTGTGAGTCAAACAAAACCACTGATCAGCTGAATCTCAACCCCATGTCACCAGTTTATGACTTTTGTTTTGAATCATCAGCAGAGAATTGTCACATATTGTTTCTTAGTTAAAAGAAATATATTAAGTAATTTTTTAAATAAACTTATTGGACCAGGGATCTCTGTGGGGAGAAAAAGATTACTTTTTAAAATTGGGATGGGGACCTATCGACTACTTACCTAAATATTCTCATAGTATGTCAATCTAAAGGAATTATCATTCTTGGCTGACATGCTACATGTGAGGACCAGTATTGTAATTCAACAATGTTTATTGGGAATGGGTTATCATGATTTTTTTTTTTTCTGAAATGTAATTAACATCACTACATGAACCCATAGAATACGTGAGGAGATTCCTGTTTATTCATATTACATTATGAATCTGAAATTTAAAACAATGACAGATTTCATCTCATACATTGGCACTATGTTGTAATCATTGTAAATTCATAACTAAAAAATGATTTGGACAAAAATTCAAGATTCTAGGGAAACAAAAATAGTTTGTACATTGTAAGAGTTTTCTATCAAGAGCTACACATTTTCAAGCCTTTTAATCTTTCATGAAAAATGCTGTATTCTGTCATAAGTAAAGTATTTGTCATTTTCAGTTATATGGCATTAATTCAAAGCAAAATAAAACAAAAATAACTTTAGGGTCTCAGTCTATGACTTGTGTTGATAAAGTCAACTGACAAATTGAACAAGGCAAATTAAAATAACTAAGGCTTCAAACTGTTTTTGGTTTAATAATCAAACAGTTTTCTCATTATCACAGATACTTACTAAAACAGCTCCAGTTCAGTTTAATGTTTGCTATTTTTGCTTCTCCCTCTCTTTTTTTTTCAGGACCAACAAGAAGAAATGTTAACTATTTCTGAAGATAGGGATAATATATACTCCTAATTTAAAAAATTCAAATAATTCAGAAATGTGTAGAGCAGAATGTGAAAATCTTTTGTTATCTGTATTCAGTTAATGATTAGATCTTTCCAAATATTTTCATATGTATTTGTAAATACATTTTTTAAAATGATTTCATTCTACATGCACAGTTTTGCATTACCTCACTACAGTTAGCAATTTTTTATGATTTTATTTTCTTTTTTGAGATGAGGTCTCATTCTGCCACCTAAGCTAGAGTGCAGTGGCATGATCACAGTTCACTGCAGCCTCAACCTCCTAGGCTTAGGCAATCCCTCAACCTCAGGCTCTCAAATGGCTGGTACTACAGGTGAGTGTCACCATCCTGGCTAATTTTTTTATGTTATGTAGAGATGAGGTCTTGCTATGTTGCCCAGGCTTGTCTTGAACTCCTGGACTCAAGCAGTCCTCTCCCTCTGTCTCCCAAAGTGCTGAGATTACAGGCATGAGCCACCATGCCCAGCCCAGTTAGTGATTTTTTCTTAGTCTGGATTCCTTCAAAACCCAACTTAAATTGTCTAATACAACAGATGTACTTTATTTTAAAAGTCCAGAGCCTGACTGCATAGAGGAGCTTCAATAATGTAATCAGTTCTGGTTTTGCTCTTTTGTTGTTTGCTGTGCTCTTTCTGTCTTAGTCCCATTTTCTAGCATACTCTTGCCTTGTGAAGACAATAAGATGACTACAACTCCTCTTAGCAAGCCCAGTAGAAAGGAGAGATTCTGGCTTCCTAACGGCTTCACCAGTGTGTCTCACTAGCCCTGATTGAATCATATGTCCATCCCTCAATCTGTAACTGTGACCAAGAAGATGTAATGTTGCTCAGTGGGAACCAGAGAAAGGAACTACTCCTCTTGCCATCTTTCACATAAGAGGCAAAAGTGGAGTTAGTGCTCCTCTGAACCACAAACACTGAAGGTGGGGGAGATGCACAGTTTCCCAATTGAAAGTAAAACGTTGTTGAGAAAAAAATGAATGCTCAGTAAGAAGAGACATTCCACCTTCTGGCATCCCACTGTCCATATACAAACCTCTTTATATACACTGTTTTTTGTAGTTTGGCTCAGTTTGTCTTTTACTTATATTTTGACTGTTAGATTTACAGAAGAACTATAAAGATAGTACAGAGAGCTTCCATATAACCTTCACACAACTTTCCTTGGGGTTAACATCTTACATAATCATTGGGTATTTGTCAAAACTAAGAATGCTAAACAAATTAAACTACAGACTTTACATGGTTTTCATCAGTTTTTTTTTTAATAATAATAATCTTTTTCATTCCAGGATCCAGTCCAGGATTCCACACTGCATTTAACATTCATACACTTTCGAAAATAGTCACACCTGATAAAATATAACTCTGTAGCATATATGACAGCTCACTCAGATTGAAGTTCAAAAATTTCTGGATGATTTGTATTTCTCTTTTCAGATCTAGATATAATATAACTTCTCATAGAAAACTATCACTAAATTACACACTTAACTGATTCCACCATACTCAATATGCAATGGTAGAAAGAAAGGACAACTACAATTGTGGCAGCGGGTGAGGGGAGATCAGGAGAGAAGAAGAAATATCTATTAGGAAAGGAAAGGTGAAAACATACAGTGGTCACTGGTTGCAATCATACACATATAACCTAATTGAAAGAAATAGCAGACTCCCTATGTTGGCAGTAAAGTGAATATTTTGTTCAATCAATTATACCGCCTCCAGGGGCTGGTTTCTCTTTTAGTGCCTTCCTTTGCATTTGTAACGTACATATATGCAGATTTAATTAGTATGTGTTCATTGAATACTGATTTTGTACGGTTCTTGATGCTAGGAATAAAGAACAATAAAACAAACCAAAAAACAAAAAACAAAAACCTTTGGCTCTCATGGAGCTCATGTGGTAAAAAATAATAATAAAATGATGATGCAGGGAAGAGAGGTGAGCTGCTGGGAAGTTCTTTGACAAGCAAGGATTTTCTAGGAATACAGTGTATCCATAGCAACAGGATAGAAGTCAGTGAAACGAGTATAGTTGTAAAAGGTGGAGGTGATATGGTGGGGAGCTGTGGGATTTCTCTTATTTATGTATCTATTTTTGGGAAAAGGCACACAAATTTTATAAACATGTACATGGGGAGAAGTACACAGTGATTACCCCCTTGTATTTATTTATATATATCACTGTGAAATAAGAATCAGCAACCTAATGTGGGAGTGTTATGGGCTGAATTATGCTCTACAAAATTCATATGTTGAAGCCCCAAACCTCAGTACCTCAGAACGAAACCATAATTAAAGACTTTATCAACACCAGTAACATTGGTCCCTCCCTTTTTGGAGGTAATTAAGTTAAAATGGGGCCATTAGAGTGGGACCTAATCCTGCACAATTAATGTGGTATTCTAAGGTCAATATTATTTTCCCTTACACTTTGAAGAAACTTTTTTAGCACACAGTATTAATTGGTGAGAAATCCGATGCCAGTCTGATTCTCTTTTTAAAAAAATTTTTTCTTTTTGATGGACAACTTTTTTATTTCCTCAATACAAATACATTTAAGGTTCCAATAAAATATACTGAAATTTTACCTTGATGTATCCCAAGTGTGAATCCTTTGTTATATATCTTGCTTAGTATTCCATGGACCTCTTAAATTAGAAGACTTATCTGGCTGGGCACAGTGGTTCTTACTTATAATCCCGCTCTTTGGAAGGCCGAGGCAGGAGAACTGCTTGAGTCCAGGAATTCAAGACTAGCCTGGCGAGAGTGAGACTTTGTCTCTACAGGAAAATAAAAACTTAGCCAGAAACAATGGCACATGCCTGTAGTCCCAGCTACTCGGGAGGCAGAAGTATCTCCTGAGCCCAGGAGACTGAGGCCATGGTGAGCTGTGATTGTGCCACTGCACTCCAGCCTGGGTGACAGAGTGAGACTGTGACAACAACAACAACAACAAAAAAAGACTTATGTCTCTTTCAACTCTGGGAAAATTTCTTCTAATATTTCTTTGTTTTTGTTTATTTATTCCTCCCCATTTGCCGTGTTTTCTCCTTTTGGAATCCCTATGAGGGATAGTGGGATACCTAGATCTTTCTCCATTTCTCAATTTGCCTTTTATACTTTTCTTCTGTTTATTTTGGAGTGGCAAATTTTAGGAAGCATTATCTTCAGCATCTTTCAGCTTGATATTTATGCTCACTAATTTGCTCTTTATCCATGGATATTCTGTTTTTCAATCCATTCACTTTTGATTATTTGCAATTGTGTTTTTAACCAAAAACTCTGACTCTTACTTTTGTCAGACTTTTAAAAAAAATGAATGCTGTAATAATAATGTAGACAACTATCCAAAATTTCCTTCAACCCTGGTCTAAGACACGGTAATTCCATTTCTCTTTTCAGTGATTGCCTTGGTACTGTGTATGTAGCTCAATTCTGGCTAATGAGATGTCCTTAAGAGGCAATTCTTTTTGCTCTAGACAGTTTTGTTTGACTGTAATACCTAGAACTGCCACAACAATCTTGCTACTATGCTGAAGATGAAGCCAACACTAGAGGAAAATTGAACCAAGAGAATCTGGAGTCCTGATATACCATGTCTGAAACCTAGCCTTCTCTGAATTTATTATAAGTGAGAAAATAAATTTCCCTGTTACTCATCCAACTTTGAGCTGAGTTTTCTGTTATTTGCAGCCAAGACATGCTGACCTGGTACAGAATTTGGTTACAGGAAATGGGGTGCTTCAAGTAGCAAATCCAAAAATGTGGAATTGGCAAGATGAAGGAAGTGGAGAACTGGAGATTCCCACTATTCCAGGCTCAGATGACCATTGTATTTGGCTAACCTTATACATTGGGATACTAACTTAAAGGACTTGGTAGAAAAAATTCAGGATATTGGCATATATTGCTATTTCTTGCAACAAGAAAGAGACGCATCCATCTGAAGGTGGCCTGCTGAAAGCAGAGGTTCTTACTAGCCATGGCCTGCAATCCAAATTGAGGCCTTGAGGTTTTAAAAAGCTGGATTTTCTGCCCCACACAGTGGGAAATGTAGTAGTAGATAAAATCAAGAAAAAAGAGAAAAAAACTCTGTCAGGTGTCTCTCAGAACTGTAGGATTATAAATCATTCCTTCCTACTCAAGCTGTTGTTTCAAACTGCCTCAAGGCAGATATCATTAGAAGATCAAAAGAATGAATAGATTACAAAATGAAGCATGGAATGAAAGATCTCTTCTTGTGTCATCACACTGTTTTGTCAGAAATCGTTTAAAAAGCAAAAAGATAATTTAATTTGTGCCCTTTTAACAATTAGTACAGTTGCAATTATAACCAAAATTTTAACTATAAATTTATTAATATTTCCATGGCTTTCACAATTATTGTTAAAAATCAGGTACCAACCAAACTTTTTTTCCGCTATAGAATTCTCCCTACCACCACCATTTTAAGTGGATTTTCTGTAAGTAGTATTTTGCTGCATCAATTATGCTGGCATAAAAAGGACCTCCTGTATGTATTGGCCCCGAGCTTGGAATTTCTCTGGAGCTTTTCACCATGTGGTAATTTCTTCCAATGTTTTTGGTTATTTTCCCTACTCCAGTTGCTCCATAAATTCAACTTTATTTGCTTTATATCTTCCAAGAATTCCTAAAAACTTCAGAAAACACAGAGGCCTGTGTTCCAGTGTTGTTATTTAATTATCATACATGAATACATATATACAATTTTTGGAGAAGATGCGAAAATAGGTGTGCTGAGTATGCTAATTCCTCCTTGCATCAATTTCTTACAAATTTCAGGTGGACCTTAACATGCTTCTGCATAGACTCTGGAGTCAAACTGACTATTAGGGACTGAATGTTTGTGTCCCTCCAAAATTCATAGGTCGAAACCTTAACCCTCAGCATGGATGTACTTGGAGATGAGCCTCTGGATAAGTAATTAAGGTTAAATGAAATCGTAAGGGTGAGGCCCTTATGTAATAGAATTAGTGTCCTTATAAGCATAGAACCCTCTTTACACACTCAGAAGAGGAGCTATATGAGCATTCAGTGAGAAGTGGTTATCTACAAGCCAGGAAGAGAGTCCTCACCAGGAAATGAACCCTACCCATCCTTAATCTGGATTTCCAGTCACCAGAATTGTGAAAAATACATTTTTGTTGTTCAGATCACTCAGCCTGTGGTATTTTGAGATAACAGCCCAAACTAAGACAGATTTTGGTACCAAGAAGTAGGATGCTCCTGTGACAAATAACTAAAAATGTGGACATGGCCTTGGAACATAGAAGTTGAAAGCATTTTGAGGTGCGTGCTAGAAAAAGCCTTGACTGCCATGAGAGGATTATTGATAGAAATATGGATGTTATGGATGCAGCTGGAGACCATCAATTTAAGTGAACTACCACAGAAACAAGAAAACAGAATACTGCATGTTCTCACTCATAAGAACATTGGGCATGTGAGCACAAAAGGGGGAACAGCTGACCCTGGGCACCGCTGATGGGGGGAGAAGAAGATGGGGGATAAGGGACACACAACTACCCATTGGGGTACCATGTCCACTACCAGGGGAGAAAGGGCTCACTAGAAGCCCAGACCTCACTAGCACACAATTTACTTACATAGGAAATCCTCACATGTACCCCAAAACTCTAAAATTTAAAAAATAATAATTTAAAAAAAGAGGTATGGATGTTAAAGATAATTCTAGTGAGGTTTCAGACAGAAATGAAGGACATATTAGAAACTGGAGGAAAGGTAATCATTATAAAGTGGCACATAACTTAGATGAATTGTGTTCCAATGTTTTTGTGAAGGGTAGACCTTTGTAAATGATGAAATTATATATTTAGCAGAGGATATTTCTAAGTAAAGTATTGAAATCACAGCTTGAGTTTTTTTTTTAATTTTTTATGGAGTCAGAATCTCACTCTGTCATCCAGGCTGGAGTGCAGTGACACGCTCACAGCCACCTCAACCTCGATCCGCTGGGTTCAAGCGATCCTTCCACCTCAGTCTTCCAAGTAGCTGGAACTACAGGCATGAGCCACCATGCCCGGCTAATTTTTTGATTTATTGTAGAGACAAGGTCTTGCCAAGTTGCCCAGGCTGGTCTTGAACCCCTGGACTCAGGTAATTCTCTCACCTCTGCCTCCCAAAGTGCTAGGATTACAGGTGTAAGCCACCACACCTGGCTTGGGTTCTCCTTATAGCACAATGTGAGAGAGGAGGGATGAATTGACGAAGAAATTGAGCAAAAAAGAACCAGAACTTGAAGATTTGGAAAATTCTCAGCCTATCCATATGGCAAAATGTGAGACAGCTGATCGTGAACAACTCTTTGATAAACAGGTTATTATGAGTGTGAACCATAACTCAGTCAACCGTTTCAGAAGAAGAATGCTGAGATGGAATTATATGAGTGGAAACTGCCAGTTTGAACGGAAGGGGAAGGAAAATGGGATGAATTGAAAGAAGACTGTCAGGCTTCTTGGATTCTACAGGACTGGACAATAGAGCTATCCAGCTGTGTGAATGTGTGTGAATCTTCGAGGCAAGGGAAGTATGACCCTGTTGGTGATTCAGAGAACATCAGGGTTGCTTCCTCAGTTTCAAAGGGTGGAGCCACTGGCTACAGTTTCAACAGCCCAGGCTGCCGCCACCTGCTGCTCTGTGTTAAGGCTACCCAGAGCCTTGAGGTAGGATCCCTGGCCAGAAGAGCCTCAGGTTCTGGACCCCCTCTCAGGGACATGGGGGCTAGGCCACTGACCCAATGAGCCTAGAAGATAGGACCACTGCCCAGTGGATCCAGAAGGTGGGACATCCAGCCAAAGAGGGTTATCCTTGAGCCTTAAGAGATAATGGAATTTGCCTTGCTAAATTTTGGACTTGCTTGCAGACCACCCATCATGTCTTTCTTCTTTCCCATCTCTCCTTTTGGAGTGCAAATGTCTATCCTAAGTCTGTCCCACCATTGTATGTTGGACATATATAATTTGTCTTGTTTCATAGGTTCACAGATGGAAAGGAATTTTTCCTCAGGATAAATTGTACCTCAAGTCTCACCTTTATCTTTTTACATTATATTGAGGTAAGACTGGACTTTAGAGATGGTGCTACAAATGAGTTAAGATTTTAGAGCTGTTGCGGTGGAACAAATATATTTTGCATGCAAAACAACATGAATTTTCAGGTGATGAATTGTTATGAACTAAACATTTGTGTTCCCTCAAAATTCAGGTTGAAGCCCTAACCTCCAGTGTGACTGTATTTGGAGTAAGAAAGTAGTTAAGGTTAAATTACGTAATAGGGGTGAGGCCCTGATCCAATAGGATCAGTGCCCTTATAAAGGTGACATCAAGCTGAGCACAGTGGCTGACTGTAATCCCAGCTCCTGCCAGACCTTCATTTGGGACTTCTATCTCCATAATTGTGAGAAATAATTTCCTGATGTTTAAGCCACCCAGCCTGCAGTATTTTGTTATGGAAGCCCTAGCTGACTCCTCTTCTGTAAAATAATGGTAGGAATACTATCTACCTCACAACCGTTGTGAGGAATTTTTTTCTTCTTCCACCCCCTTTTTTCTTTCTGAGTTGGGGTCTCACTCTGTCACCCAGGCTGGGGTGCAGCGGCATGATCATGGCTCACTGCAGCCTCAACCTCCTAGGCTCAGGTGATTCTTCCGCCTCAGTCTCCCACATAGCTGGGACTCTGGGCATGCACCACCATGCCCAGCTAAGTTTTTAATTTTTCTGTAGAGATGAGGTCTAGCTATGTTGTCCAGCTGGTCTCAAACTCCTGGGCTTAAGCAATCCTTCAGCCTCAACCTCCCAAAGTACTGAGATTACAGGCATGAGCCACCACACCTGGACAGTTATAAGGATTAGTGACTTAATATTTATAAAAGCTTAGAACAGTGCCTAGTGTAAAGAGTTAGTCAACTACAGCAAATGCAGTAATAATTTCATGAGTATTTCCTATAGTGCCCTTTGATAAAAAGCTGAGAGCATAGCAGTAAAATGTCAGTTTGGACAATTTTACAAACTACCAAAATCATGGTGGAAGTACTTAAACGTTCTGAAGGGCCAGCTTGATTTGAGGATACCCACTAGAATAACTACAAGAATACACGGACTTGTTCCTAAATGTAATGAAGGGTGTGCTTTTATGTTTTGTTCAAGGTCATAAAAGTCCTTTTCTACAAGCTTTGATATTTTACCTTTTGTATTTACATCTATAATCTATCTCAGATTAATGTTTGAATGTGATATATGGGATGAGCTTCCTTTCTTTCCCCATGTGGATGCCAATTGTTCCAACAACATTTATTTCATCTCTACTGAATTGCATGAAGGTGAAAATGATTGTGAGATCTGTTTCTGGACTTGTATTGTTTCATTGGTCTATGACTATCTTTGTGCTGAAACCACACTGTCTTAATAAATGTTGCTTTATATTAAGCCTTGAAATCTGGTAGGGCAAGTTCTTCAGCTTTGTTCTTCAAGATTTTCTTAGCTATGTTAGGTCCTCTGCATTTTCTCATAAATTTTAGTTTCAACATGTCAATTTATATACATACACAAACCTACTAGGATTCTGAGTAGAATTTCATTGAATCTATAGACTAAACCAATATTAGTAGCATTAACTTAATAATATTGAGACTTCCAATCCATGAACTTTATCTATCTACCTACCTACCTGTCTCAGGGTTCCATATATGGTTGTGTCACTTGATGGGGATACATTCTGAGAAATGTGTTGTTTGGTAATTTCATTGCTGTGCGAGTATCAGAGTGTACATACACAAACCTAGATAGTGATGCCTAGGGAAAAAATGAATGGTTTTGTCTGTACTGACCATGTACAGACTATTTTTTCTTGTCATCATTCCCTAAACAATATAATAACTATTTACATAGCACAGTCTTTGTGTTAGGTATTATAAGTAATCCAGACATGATATAAATAATACAGGAGGATATATATAGGTTACATGGAAATATGACACCATTTTATATAAGGGCCTTAAGCATTCATGGATTTTTACATCCTAGAACCAAGTTCACATAGATACCAGGGTACAATGTTTATTTTTATACAGGGGTGCCAAAAACATGTATATACATTTTAAGTGTGATGTTCACTCAAAGGATGGCGTTAATCAAATGAATGCTAGCATCACCATGTGACAGGCAGAACAAAGAAAATGGTGAAAGCACCGTTGAGCAAACATTATACTACACACTGCTACTATAATTTAATTCAACTTTGAAAAGTAATACATAGGTCACATCTCAAAATATGTATATATTTTTTGGCACCCCACATATAAACATTATATATGTTTTTACATATACATATATATTTATGTGTACAGTATATATGCATATATACAGGTGTGCAAAAAATGTATTAACATACACATTTTAAGAGATGTTATCTATGTATTACTTTTCAAAGTACTTTTTAGAAATGTCTGAATGTTGATGGTAACCTCTTTGAGCACCTCTTGTAACTGCAGAAGTCAAATATGACATATTTATCTTTTGTTATCGGTATATATTTAGTATTACCATTTAAATAGTTTCTTCTTTTCTTAAATTGTGCATACATTTTTTGGCACCCTTTGTATATAGGCTTAGGTATTTAACTTCTCAGCAATATTTTGCAGTTTTTATTGTAGATGTAAATATTTTTAGGATTTATTCTTAAGTATTTGGGTTTTTATGCTGATGTAAATGGTGTTTATTACATTTTATTTTCCAATTGTGCTAATTTGTATACATGTAATTAATTTTTGTATGTTGACCTTTTATTAAGTTTCCCTGCTAAACTAACATATTGTTTGTAGAATCTTTTGGATTTTCTATGTATGCAACCATGTCACCTGCAAATAAAAATAGCTTTATTTCTTCCTTCCCAATCTTTATACATTTTTCTGCTTACCTTATGACTCTGATCTCTAGTAAAATATTGACAAGAATCAGTGATAATAAACATCTTGTTCTAGACCTCAGGAAGAAAGTGTTCAGTATTTCCCCATTAGATATGTTTGCTGTAGATTTCTTATAGATATAGTTTATCAAATTAAGAACGTTCTATTTTTCAGTCTGTGGAGGATTTTTATCATAAGTGGATATTGAATTTTTATACGTTCTGCATTTGAGATGATCATATGGTTTTTCTTTATTCTGAGAATGTGGTAAATTGCATTGATTTCTAAAAGTTTACCCAACCTTGCATTCTTGGACTAAAGCCCACATGGTCATGATATATTATCTTTAAAAAAAAAGCAACACACACACACTCTGGATTTTCTAATATTTTGTTAAGGGTATTTATGAGAAATATTGGTTTGTAACATTTTTGTAAAGTCTGTGTCAGGGTTACACTTAACTCATAAATTGAGTTGGAACACGTTCCTTCTATCTCTAATCTCTAAGAGGGTATGAAGTTATTTTTTCGTTGTTTGGAAGAGTTCCTTAGCAAGGGATTCTGAGCCTACAGTTACATTTATTTGCTATGTTTTGTCGTGGAAAGACCTTTTTTTTTTGAGTTGGAGTCTCACTCTGTTGCCCATACTGGAGTGCAGTGGGCATGCTCACAAGCACCGCAGCCTCAACCTGCTGGGCTTAAGGTGATCCTTCTGCCTCAGCCTTCCAAGTAGCTGAAACTACAGGCACGCACCACCATGCCTGGCTAATTTTTTGATTTAATTTTTTGACTTATTGTAGAGACGAGGTCTCACCAAGTTGCCCAGGCTGGTCTCAAACCCGTGGGCTCAGGCAATCCTCTCACCTCAGCCTCCCAAAGTGCTGGGATTATAGCCGTGCACCACTACGCCTAGCCTGATTACAGATTCAAATTCTTTAATAGATATATAAGACTTTTAGATTTATTTTGCCAATTTTAAGCTGTATTTGTCTATTTTATCTAATTTATCAAATTAATTGGGACAAAGTTGTTCATGGGCGTATATAGTGTCTGATTCCATTAATATGAAGTTTACGAACAAGCAAAATTAACCAAAGGTATTTAAAGTTAGAATATCGGTTCCTTCTAGGTGTACTGATTAGGAAGGGACATGACCTGGATTACCAGAGACTGTCTCTATCTGTATCTGGGTTGTTACATGGGTGTTAACATAATCTAAAAATTCATTAAGTGCACTTACTTTACTTTCGTGTAAACATATAGAGTTTAAAAATTACATGAAAAATAAACTTAACCTGTTGTTTTGACGCTCATCCAAGGCTGAAAATTTTGAGTTCAAGTGTGGCTGGAGAGAGCCTATCTGAGCACTTATTGAATACCTAAATTTTCAAAGTGAATGGTTCCAGTGCTATTATATTATACCATTTTCTTCTAGCAAACATAGAATTACCTTATTCTTATCTCTCCCAATAGCGAACAGAGAAATAAATCATGTGAAATTGAAGATAAACTCCACAGTTTAAATAACAAGAATAAACTAACTACTGTTTATTAATTTAAGTAGGGGGTCTCACTATGTTGCCCAGGCAGGAGTGTGGTGGCACAGTCACGACTCACAATGGCCTCTGCCTCCTGGACTCAGAACACTCTGCCTCTGTCTCCCGAGTAGCTGGGACTATAAGCACAAACCACCACACCCAGTCATTTTTTTTTTTTTTTTTGGTAGAAACCAGGTCTCATTATGTTGCCTAAGCTGGTCTGGAACTCCTGAGCTCAAGCAATCCTCCTCCCTCGGCTTCCCAAAATGCTAGAATTACAGGCTTGAGCCACCACACTAGGCCGTACATATACTTTAGAGAGTTCTCCATTAATCTCTTCTTTTAGATGTTTAAGATGAAACTAGACAGAGAAAAGTTCAAAGCCACAAGAAAAGCCTTCATTCTGGAAAGCCTCCAGGATGAATATTATTATTGTTGACTAGAACCAGTAACTTTTGACTTAAAATTATTATTTAAAAATATGATTTTCTTAATAAAGATAAAAAATAAGCATCAAGGGGGGG